>ML685799.1:6489095-6512660 GCA_007922175.1 Pelusios castaneus | reverse complement strand
TGTTGTCTTTCTACAATAGACTAACACGGCTACCCCTTTGGAATTTGCTTAGTTTGAATTAGTGATCGCCATTCATTTCAATGGCCGGTTAATTCGAACGAAGAAATTAGTTCGAATTAACATGGCCACATTTGTTAATTCAAACTAGTTAGCTCGAATTGACCCATTAGTTCAAATACCCTATTTGAACGTATTAGTTTGAATTAAGGAAGCCCTTAATTCGAACTAACTATATCCTAATTAAGCCTGCTTAATTCGAATTAACTTGCCAGTGTAGACATAGCCTTAAAGACTAACACATTTTGGGGGGCATAAGCTTTCGTGGGCTGCAACCCACTTTGTCACATTCATCTGACAAAGTGGGTTGCAGCCTACAAGAGCTTATGCATGAAGAAATTTGATAGGCTTTGAGGTGCCACAGGACTTTTGTTGTGAATGGCTGGAAGTTGAATATAGACACATTCAGACTGGAAATAGGGCACTTTTTTTTTTATACTTTGAATGTAATTAATCACAGCAATAAGTTATGCAGAAGCATGGTGAAGTCTTTGTCACTAGTAATCTTTAATTCAAGAGTGGATTTTCTTCTAAAATATTTGCTCTTGTTCAAACAGAAATTGTTTTGGGCAGTGGCCTGTATTATACAGTATGGACTGTGTTATATAGAAGGTCAGACTAGATGATCATAATAGTCCCTTCTGCCCTTGGAATCTATGAAAACGTGAACGGGGTTTATATGTTTTATACGGCATCTTGCACTTTTCTGAGCAGTGGGAAAAATAAAGACCACAAGATTCTTCTACTGGCATATCCATATTAATCAATTCATTTTTCATATATGTGTATTGCCTTTCCTTTTTCTCAGTTCTTGTTGGCTTCACAGCAGAAGCAAGATTTTAGAAGAGGAGAGGTTTGAATGATGTGATGCAGGAGACTTGGCAAACAAGTTGGAATTTACCCCGCAGCTACAGGAAGAAATCTTGGAGATGTTTGTAAGAGAAGCGACCATCAAGGCTGACATCAACAACAGAGTGGAGAAGGTAGTGGATGCAGGTATGATCTCCATATTGTGATCCCTTGAAGATAAGGACCCTTGAGGCAAGGACAAGAAGTTTAAGTTTGTGCAGCACAATGGAAATCCAGTGAAATTATTTAATCAGTGTTAGGGTGCCCAGGTTTTCTGAAACGGGAAATCGCACAGGAACACTCAACCTCCTGCCCATGCACCCTGCCACAAATGTTCTCTAGGGAGACAGAGATATGCCCCACTTTTTTAGCAATACTAGACATTTGACTCATTTGCTCTGGCCTAATCAGAGTGGACCAATTTCCAACACTTTAAAAAATAATTAATTTAAATCAGATTTCTAAAACTAATTTTAAAAGTTCATTTGTCGTTTAGATTAATACGTATAATTAACTAACTTATAAATACTGTCTTTAATGCCACCATTTATAAGATCTCCTGTTTGAAATGTACAAAAGTGCTAAAGGCAAAAAAAATTAGGGCCTTGATCCTGTAACACTCAAGCATGTATGCAAACTTTATTCACAAATAATCAAATTGACTTCAGTAGGACTACTCTGTTTAAAACTCCTAAGCGTCAGCAGCATAAAGGGCTAAAATAGTATTTTTGTTCAAACTTTTTCTTAGTGGGATACCGCCTTTATCTCTTTAAAAAGTTGCTTCAGTGTTAACAGAAAGTTATTTAGACTGTGAATATATTAATGGAGTTATTGTAAACTTTTCCATATATATTGCCGAAAAGTTTCAAAAATAGGGACCATAAAGATGAGCTCCTACATAGGTGCCAAAGACAAACCCCCAAATGATTTCAGACTAGGGACACCGATGGAGGAGAAGTAAGCCCGATAGAAGCATTTAATTTTTCTTGACTCATGGAAGTTCAACATAGTGGAAGTTCTTGTTGGTTACAAATATAGAATAAGTGGTTTGCTTATTAGTTCTGTGTTTGAGTTCATGTTGTTCTCACAGTAAGGATGTTATGAAGCCCTAGACTTGTTTTATTCAGCACAGATGAGCACTTTAAGTGTGAAAATTCTGTGTAGGAAAATAATGTCTATGTAAAGTCTGAAATCCTGTTGATAATTGAGCAACTAATTAAAGAACCAAGTACAAAATGTCCACTTCATAAATTTAAGACTGTCAAGTGGGAAGAAGGTAAGGAACTCTGAAATGCAAATCAGGAATCTGATTTATTTTTTTAAAAAATTATTTAATTTTAACTGATTTGTGCCGGATTTTTTTTAAATCCATCTTAAATTCAAATGCTTGACCAATGAATTTCAGATCCTACAAAAGTGGAGTCTAAGATCTAATCTGATAAAATTATTAATATTTATTATTTTCATTGCTGTAACATCTAGGAGTCCCAGTCATGGACTAGGACTCCCCTGTGCTAGGTGCTGTACAAACACAAAACAAAATGATGGTCCCTGTCCCCAGGAGCTTTCAAACTAACTATAAGATGAGAGTTGTGGATACAGACAGACTGAGCACAAGGAAACAAATAGACGATACAGATTGGCAAAATAGACAGTGATCATAGCTGTTTATCTGTTGGCAAGATTTTTGTATATATCACAGCCAAAGGAAATGGTGAGGAGGGATTTCAGTAAGAACAATGAGGTGGCATTGCTGATGTTTATGGGTACCTCTCCCATGTGTGAGGAGCAGAATGGGAGAAAACATGAAGGTAAGTGTTTGAAAACTTAACAAGGGGCAAGGAAAACTAACATCACTGGTAGATCAGAGTCAGGAGCTGAGTTCTCAATACCATTTGAGAGATGATAGGTAGCATGGAGATAGAATATGAAAGGCCTTGAAAGTGAAGACAAGTAGTCAGTAAAAACCAGCAGCAGTTGCTTTGACCTGTATCACATGCATTTGGATAATGTAATCTTCAGAGAGATCGTCTCTGCACCAAGCACCCCATCATCAGATAGAAAACCAGGCAAGAGGCTGAGAATAAGAAGCACAGTATTTTTCTAGGTCTGCAGTACAGTATGTAAAGGAAATTAATGTTATACAGATGATGGTGAATACAGCAAATATATTCTGCAAGTATTCATTGTAAGAATTTGCTTCAGCCATTTTTGTTGGAGTAGTGTTTTTGCCTTGTGTGAACATTTGTTTGATCAAGTTTTGTTGGCAAAAACATTTGCAAAAAGCACCTGAACATTCATAGGAGGGAAGTGAATTTCAGCCCACATGTATGAATACTTATGAGAAATTCATCTGAATCTAGCTTTCCATGTGCATTAATTCACAAACCTGATTAAATTTAAAAGAAACACTCATTCAATCATCTATATGCACAGAATATTCAAAGTATAATGGACTTGATAGAATGAAGAGGTAGTAGAAAGTGCAATTATCTACAGATTGCAAATAACATGGAAGAAAAAGAAATGATCACATCTGGGACATCTTTTAAGAATGCCTAATAATATGATACCTGAACAAGAATTTTTGGGCTTCCCTCAAGGCAGGGGACATAGAGGCCAATGTAGAGCCATTCTAGCCACTGTAATGGCCAAAGCAGCATTATTACATCTGAATTTAAAACTCCTGGCAAAATAATCCCAGGATAGGGAGGATTAGCGCTGTTTGCCTTATGCATCTGATGGTGCAGGAAGGATGATATGAGGCAAATGAACGTAATCTAATCAGAACTGAGCAACACAACTCAAATATTGGTAGTCTTCATTTTTTAATAACAAGCCAAAGAATAAATAACATCCACAAAAAATACTGTCAAAGAATGAAAAGGTTTGAAAACAACTGTGATCTGCTCCCAGACTTTTCACAAACAGAAAAAGAGGTGAAATAGATTTATAAAATAACCTCATGAATTATTAGCTCAGCTGCAATGTTAAGAATTGCTTCTGATGTCATGGATCATGATCCAATCTGGAGTTAATAAGTCTATGGCAATCATTGATATCAATGCACATCAATACAGGATGTATTAAGTATTCCAGACCCTTACTGGAGTGCCCCACATCAAACCTCTTGTGAATCTGTGGGAATAGGACAAACAGTATATTTTCAGACCTCTTGTAGACTCTGCAATCTTGTCATCCTGTGCAGCTCTAGAACGTCTACCAAGACTCACTCTTACATCTTAATTTTGCTGAGGCAAAATGGCGTCCCTGGTAGAGGGAGATTATGGGTAACATCATTGATCATCCAGTTTACATGTTGTAGGATCCAAACATCAGTTTTTGCTTCTGCCGTACCATTTCTGCTCCAGTAAACTCTTTATTAAACTGGGTTTGGTCAGAGAATGACTGTTACCACTGCAGGGATGAATTTTTGGCAAATAACTTGTAAGACTGCCTGACCGTAAATTTCATGATCATATCTCTTGCCTACACAAGGCAATGTGAAGGGATATATAACCCCCACAATGGGACTGAATGGGTAAAAATACAATACTGTACCTAGGTAGCCACATGCCTCTGGACCGGCTGAACACCCTCCAGCTGGAAGAATGGGATAAAAGGAGTCAGAAGCCCAGAAAAGTGGTGTGAACAGGCTTCAGGAGAGATGAAACTTCTCTGGGAAGCTAGACTGAAAGTAGAGCCTTAGAAGGGACCACTGTATGGTTTGTGGTCCCCCAGACAGCACCTTCTCCAACCACCATTCTTTTGAGAACCAGCAGGTGTTGCAGATCATGCTCCGTTTGTGCAAACATTGACTGTATGGACTATAGGGACTGGCCCCAGACTGAAGGAGCACATAGGCAGTAAGTGGCCCAGGCAGCTACCTGGGCACTGATATTGCCCCCTGAGAAAGAGACAGAGGATAGAAGTCAGGTATGCTAACCAATGGGCCACATGGCCATCTGGCTATGTCTACACTTGGCCAAATAAATCAACTTTGTTAAGTCAACTTAGCATGTCCACACTATAAAATTAGGTCCACTTAAAGTGGACCTTGCCAAATCGACTTAAAGTGTCCACACTGGACGCCTAAGTTGACTTGTAGGGGCTAGGTGGACCGCGGACTGGTCCATGGTGGCAGGGGTGCACCCCTTTCAAAGTGCCAGGGGGCTCAACATTTGCCCCATTGTACCAGGTCAACTTTAAAATAGGTATAAAAACTTAAAATTTCCTTAAGTCGACTTAAGCAGCAGGTTAAGTCGATTTAAGGAAATTGTAGTGTAGACTCAGATTAAATTAAGTTGATTTAAGCAGGCTTTAATTGACTTAATTTACAAATGTAGACACACCCTCTGAGAATCCTGTCACAGAAGTAGAGGCCTATAAAGGTCTCTTTGTAGTACTGAACTTACGTTATACCTTGTTTTTCTATTTATGGTATCATTTAAGGAGATAAATAAATAATCTGGGAGAAAAAATGGTAACACAATCACAAACACTTTTTTGTCCAATAGTCTTCTTGCCTTAATCCCAGTCAAATATTTCAGTTAGTCTCTCATGCAGATATGCTACATTAATCTGTGGTAATGGCTCCAGACACTGTGGTAATCATATTGTAAATACATTATGAGTGGTTAGCTGTCAGCTGTAAATGTGGGTTGTAAAATCTCAAGCAACAGTCCTGAAAAATTAAAGACTCTATTGCATAAAGATCAGCTACATTAGTTTGGATTTAGTTAGATAGGAAAGGTATTACATCTGTCCTATTTTCCTCAAGGGTTTAATGGGCAGCCTGCAGGGAGTGAAGATGAAAAAAAAAAATTGAAACAGTATTATAGAGTGTTACGATTTGGAAAATAGCTTTTACACATTGGGACAATTCTTTGCATATTGACTGCTATATGGCTGTCTCCACTGATGACCCGTTCCACACCATTTAAACTGCTCAGGGCATTAGAAAAAGATTTCCTTTTCCTCTGAACCCTGCTTTTCATTTTAATAGCTGAATTTCTGGCCAAATGTATCCTTGCAATTAGTGGGGTTCTTCTGGGAAGGATTCAGTTTAGTATTTGCTACAATGTCCTTACCAAGCAATACTGAAAGTCCCATACAACTTATCCTGGATCTAATCAAAAGATATTGAACCTCTTCCAAAATGTATTGAAAAAGATGCAAAGACTCCCAATTTGACTTTGGGTCAGGCTTCTATTTCCCTCTCAAAATACAACTGTGGCAAATTGAAATTAGTTCCTAATAATTAAACACTGCATCATTCTTATAGAATTCTTCCTATTGTATAATATATAAAATCAAATTTGGGATTGAAGAATGCACAAGTATCACATCTGATTTGTCTTTTTAAAGGCCATTTGAGGAGCTCTGTTTCACTTTTAGATGTAAGTTACCCATTCCTTTGTCCCTTTATGGAACTGAGAAGCCTCTGTCCAGACAATATTTTAAAACTCTGTATGGTATATTCTCTCAAGATTCAGAAACCCTACTTAAGGTAAATTACATTTTTTAAATCTTTCCTTATTTTCTGGTTCAGAAATAAGTAATTTCCCTAAATAGACTGTTTCCACTAGTGGTCTAGCATCCTTAAATGCAGCAATGCATTATTAAATATATTGTGTCAAGTGTTGAGAGTTGCCTGTCACTAGTAATAGGCATGCAAGTATGCTTACACTATTCTTTGGTTGTTTAATTTTAACTGACCACAACAAAAATTAATCCGTGTTTCAGATGATTGGTTAGTGCTGAGCAAATAATTTGCGAGAACTAATTTGTTTCACAAATATAGTCTGTTTTTCTGTGCACAATATATCCACACGGGGATTACACTTTCCATAAATTTATCATTTATTATATTTCTTTAATGACTCTCCTGTCCAATTTATTACCCTGTGGATTGACTGAGAATATTAAAAATTGCATTGGGTTCTAAGTCAATATTGGTCAGACAAGACAGTTTCTACTACATATGGATTTTGGTACCTTTCTTTTTTACTGTAAATTAACCTAAAATGTTTAAGTGAAGGGCCGTTCATTAACTTTCTAGAATGTCACTTTGAAGCACATTATTAGTGCAACTCATTTTGATCCATAACACTAGTTTTGGACTGCCAAATTTGACCCTATCAGTCCTGGTGGAGGGCTGAGCATGGCAGAGGGGCTGAGAATATGCAGATCCCAGCATACTAAAAGCCTAATTTGGCCTGAAGCATTTTCACTGCTAGTGGTCATGTTTGAGAAATAAAGAACCCATTCGACTTAGAGATTATAGATTTTTAAAGCAAGAAAGGACCGCTAACTTCATCTTGTCTGACCTCAGGCAAGACATAGGCACCCCACTTAGTGAATCCGGCACAAAAAACCCATAAATTCTGTTTAAGCAATAGAATGTCTTTTAGAAATTATTTGATTTAAAGAATTCAAGTGATGGAGGATCTGCCATGGGCTACATTCACAAACAAAATAACTTTTAAGCACCCATGTGATGACTGAGATCCAGAAAGACTGCCTAGGCTCCCTGTACAATGAAAGGGAGACAGAGATGCCACAGAATGCGACCAGGGACTAGGCCAGCCTCTGTTTTCTGGCAAGGTGCCTGAAAGTGCAGGATGGGCCTGGCCAAGAGGCAGGTTCCAGTCATATGACTTAGCTGCTGCAGATATGGAGCCAGCCAGCAGCCGATGGTCACGACTGCGAACGAGGCAGAGGTGCTGGCGTCTCTGCTTTACTCCCAGCTGCGGGGCCCAGTGGCTGCAAGCAGAGCGGAGGTTCTGCGTCGGCGTCTCTGTCCCACTCATGGCCGCCAGCTACTGGGTGGTCCTGTGGAGGTGGCGGTGAAATTCACACTGCTGCTGGGTGCTAACCCCCTGTGGCTATGCCTCTGAATGGGACTCAGACAACCTGGCTTGTCTGGGAGGGTGGAGGGAGAGCTTCCTAAGCTGGCCAATAGGAGATACTAAGGGGAGGGGGGTATCCTAAATCCTGTCACTCTCAGGGTGCTCAGCACCTAAATCTGGGCTGCAAATAGATGCTTCCCTCCACTTGGATTCGCAGCTGCAAACCCGCTTGGAGTTAGGTATCCATGCTGTTTTTTGCAAGAGGCTGGGGGGTTGAGAGGAGGAGGAGGGAAGAAGAAGACCTCCCTAATAATTTCTAGCCCACTGGATAGGGAACTAACCTGGGATGTGGGAGAACCCCCTAGCTCTAGGGCCTCTCCTCCTCAGGGGAGACAGGATTTGAAGAGGAATCTACCACCCCTCACATACATTCCACAACCATTGGGCAATGGGCTATTCTGACCTGGGGCTTTTACACAATCTTGGCTGTTAAAACAGTTTTATTGTGACTAAATGGGAAAAGACTCTTGGACCAGAGAAAGCACAGGACAGAGAGACCACAAGTGTGAGAATTAGTCTGTAATCGGGGGAGTAGAGCACTTGCCCAGGAGATGGGAGAATAAGGATCCAAGTCCTCTGCTCAGTGACTCTCCTCGCAGAATGAAACTTCATATTATGACAGAGTCTGTTACTCAGTAGCCTGGCTATTGATATGGGGTCATAATCTGCCATCCTTACTCGGTCCTTACCCTTGTGAATGTCACACACAGAACATCGAACGATAAGGCTGCCACTGCGTTCTGTGAAAAAACCTGGATCTCCAAGGCTATCAATCCAGCACCATTCACAATACCAAATAAAATTTAAAAATGGAAGTCATAACAGATGCTGACAGACTGTTAAGTACAGCATAGCTAACAAGTAGATATGTCAAATAATGTAGCTTCTAGCTTTGGGAAATTAATCCACTGTCAGCTGGATATTGCTGTTTAGGAAGGGTTTTCTGATATTTGTCCTAAATTTTCCCTCTGTCAGTAGCACTCTGTTCCTCATCATTATACCCTTTGTACTATATTAATGAACTCCTCTCCTGCTGGAGTAGCTTACTCCCTTAAAACTGTTGTCAAACCTTCTTTCAGTCAGTATTTAGCTAAGCTGTGTTTATCTGTTTTATATTTTCTCACCTATATCTCATCTGTTCGTTTTGCTCTCCCCTGAACTTTCCTCCATTTTTTTCTAGTATTGTTATGCCCCAGCCTATTTATCAGAATTTGAAAAGATCACATCTTAAAGAGCTGGTCTATATAAAGAACACTCACCTCCTTCTATTGTGATTCCAGCTGTCTGAATAATAATTTTTTAAGTATGCTGGCAATTTGACAAGTTCAAAGAAAAAGAAAATTGCATTAAAAAAATTATTTTAAAAAATTTTGACAAATCAAAAGGTAAAACAATACAGTTTGTGGTTGAATTAAATATTTTGTTTTGAAAAACCTGAAATATTTCATTTTGATTTTGGTCATTTTTAAATGTTCCAGATTGTTTTCTGATTTTTTTTAAAAGTGTTGAAATGAAAAGTCCTTCCAAACCTAAAATTGGAAAGTGTTGTTTCAAAAAAGTCAACACAAAATATTTTGACATTTTTTTCTAAACTGGAAGAATTTGACAATATTGGCACTAATTTCCCTAATATTTTGTGCTTCTGATTCTGCGTTTGTCACTGAAAAAAAGTTGGTTGAAAAATTGTGATCTCTCTAATTGTGATATACTTTCTTTGCCAAAAATCACATCTAAGTTTTTGCTCCTATGTCCAATTGCAAACTTTTCTCAAACTTAGTGGGCATTATCCTCTATTTTATACCCACTTTTTTATTATTCCCCCTATATTATCTTCTGTTTATGCATTCTGATTGTTATACATTTCCCATCAATATCTCCAAGTCCTCTGGGAATTTTTGTGTTGTTTACGCCTTCTCCTGATTATTACTGATGTCAAAATAACACAGATCCCTAATGGCCCACACTAAAACCTCCACCAAATTTGACATATTTCTCAGATCATCAGGAATGTTGCACCTTTCTCACAGCTGTCATAGGAACCACAAATTAGATCATTTTCATATTCTATATCTTTGTGTCTAAAAATTCCAAAAGGTTACAACTTAATGTGGCTGGATAGATGTGTGATAATAATTGTCAGTGAAACTCTTGAAAGCTGCCAAAAAAAAATTCTAATGAATGAATCCTAAGGGTAATGAGACCTGATCCAAAGCAAACTGAAGCCAATATGATTTTTTCCCGATAGGTTAGAAATAATCATGAAGTAATATACAGGACCATGGTGAGAATGCAGATTGTAAGCTGTCAGGGGCAGGAGTGTGTCTGGTTTTATGATTGCACATCATTCTCCTTTTGTTCTCTTTGCATTAAAGTTGGAATAGCTGATCCTTTCATGTCGTGCATAATCTTTGGATTTTTGCCAGTACGGAGCTCCCACCTTAAATTGAATTTGTCTGCTTTGCGCTGTTGCAACTTTTATTCCTGATGCAAGTTCCTAGACCAAGGCAGATAACAGTGTAGGACTTCTGTGAACTTGGCCCACTGTTTGTAAAATACATGGGAGATTCTTCTATATTCATGGAAAAGTTTCATTGTTATCATTATTAATAATAGAGAAAGGAAACAGTCGTTCCTTCCTCACGCAAGTTGGACAAATCCCATATCAGCACAGGAGTGCATGGTCATGGTTTGGAAATGTTCCTTTTGACTTCATCCTGCAGCATTGAATTCCATGAGAGCTTTGCATTTAACTTGAATGGATGCAGAATCAAGGCCTGGTGCATAAATCTGATTGGTTTCAGCAAGTACAAAGCAGGAGAATGCCTTCTATTACATGCCTCTGAAATCTATTCCAAAGCCCATTGAAGTTATCTTCATTAGCCTTTGGATCACATCCCAAGTTAGTATTATTATATGCATATAAAGTTGATTTGTGCTGAAAACCGTGCAGCTTGATGACCTGTCGGACAGAAATTAAGAGAAAATACAAAGTACCGCATATTATAATAGCATCTTTAGTTTGAGTAATGCCACATGGGCAATTTCTTTGTACATTGTTTGAATGGATGGTCCTCATTTTCCATAATGTTTTTAATAACTTTCTGAACCATATTTTACTTCGATGTTTCTGTGTCATGTACAAACAGTTGGAATGATTTGCTGGCTCCTTCTTATGTTAAATATTTTAACAAGTGTGATTTGGTTGGACATCAGGGAGTCAGCCAGACATAATGGAGTTCTGCTAACAAGCATAAAAATAAAAAAAGGAGAAAGAAAACCACAGAAAGCTGGAACTCGGAATAATTACATTATTTTTAAAAAAACAAGCCAACCAACATGTAACATTTGACTAAAATGGAACTATATTCCCAGTTAAGGATGAAACGCTATCCTTAACTCACATAATTGTACAGCACTTAGAAACTGGAGAACATGTCATGGAAATGTATTGTGGTGCCCTGAGGGTAACTGTGTGTGTATTAGATGCTGTTTCACCAGGAGTTATGGCTCCAAGCTATGGCTTTCAAAGCAACACTGAACAGCTATACCCTGGACAGAGTGGCCTTTTCATTAGTGGTATAATTGATTGTGTTATTAGTATTGTTTGTGGAAATAATGGTGATTTAGTGATGCATTTTGGAACTTAAATCCTTGCTAAGGCTGGAGTAGTTTCCAGGAGATATGTTTCCATTCAAGCCATGCACATTTTCTTTTCAAACACGTGAAGTAGGAGGATGCTGAAAAGAGTTTGTGTTTGGTTTGGCCAAGCTTTCACCTCCACTCTGCTGAGTGCACCATCTGTCAGCTGAAAGCTTGTTGTATTCTAATGGGAGGCAGTGCAATTGGAACTTTTAAAACAAGTGCTACAGGGACCAATCCTGTACTGCACTGGAAGGGAAATGGACTGGATGACTTAATAGTATCATTAATACCAGGATTTCTTATTTGTACTGCAGCAGTGGATCAGAATCAGGCCCTCTTGTGTTGAGCTCTGTACAAATGCATGAGAAGAGTCAGCCCTTGCTCTGAAGACCTTGCTATTAAGAAATAGGCATTTTCCATCTCTGCTTCCCATGTAATATTGGGACAAACAAAATAAACCAGCAGGGGGATACACCATAATCGTTCAGGAAAGATGTGGACAAATCGGAGAAAGTCCAGAGAAGAGCAACACAAATGATTAAAGGTCTGGACCACTTGACTTATGAGGAAAGAATGAATGAGCTGGGTTTATTTAGTCTGGAAAAGAGGAGACTGAGAGGGGATATGAGAACAGTTTCAAAGTGCCTAAAAGGTTGTCATGAGGAGGAGGGAGAAAAATTATTCTCCTTAACTGCCAATGATAGGACAAGAAGCAATGGGTTTAAATTATGGCAAGGGAGATTTAGGTTGGACATTAGGAAAACATTCCTAACTATCAGGGGCTATGTCTACATTGGCAAGTTAGTTCGAATTAAGGAAGCTTAATTCGAACTAAGTTAAGCCATGGCTACACTAGGCTCTCAATAGTTCGAATTAAGGGCTTCCTTAATTCAAACTAATAAATTCAAATATGCTATTCGAACTAAGGGTTAATTCAAACTAGTTAGTTCGAATTAACCAATGTGGCCATGTTAGTTCGAACTAATTGCTTAGTTTGAACTAACCAGCCCATTGAACTCAATGCAATTCTCTAATTCGAACTAAGCAAGTGCCAGTCACTAAAATTAGTTCAAATTAGTTAGTTCAAATTAACTAATTCAAACTAACTTTAGTAAGTATAGACATAGCCAGGGTGACTAACCTTTGGAATAAGTTGCCTAGGCAGGTTGTGGAATCTCCATCATTGGAAATTTTTAAGAGCAGGTTAGACAAGCAACTGTCAGGGATGATTTAAGAGGATACTTGGTGCTGCCACAAGTGCAGGGGACTGAACTCGATGACCTCTCATGGTCCCTTCCAATTTCTATGATTCAGGTCAGAGCCACTAAACCTGTCATAACGCCGCATGATCTGTTTCCCTGTGGAATTCCCACTCTCAATTACTGTAGCACCTCTATGTCTCAAATGAAATCAGAAACTCATTGAGTCAAACTCTGTACACACATGATGGGAGAAAGAGCTTACAGCCTAATTAGTATGAGAAGAGAAAGAGGCAAAGAGACATGGCCAATGTCATTCCTCTAGTACAGATGAGACTAGAACTCACGTTTTCTGATTCCCTTGGTAGTTCTTCAACCCCTACAACACACTGTGTTCCATCACTAGCCTGGCTTTGATTGCAAATCTGCACCTCTGTCTTGCAGCTTCTAGCAGTGAACCTGTACTATCAAGTTCACTGAGCAACTTTACTTCTCCTCGGAGAGTTAGAGCAGCATCGATTTGATGCTTTCATGCTTGCATCGCCCACACAGCAGCACCAGCTAAGTATTTAATTTTATTTCATTAGAGGATAATTATTTTGTAATTACATTTCATTATTTCTCTTAATATTTTCAAGCCTGGCACCGATGGAGATTTAGCAAAATGCAATCTCTTTTTTCATTAGATTGCGTGGGTTTGCCTTCGATTCCCATCTGTATGAGAGGCCATCACTACGTCATTCACAGCAATAATGTTCTCATTAATACCTCATGACTGGAGACACTGGGACCCTCAGAGTGAAATCATGTATAACACAAGACCCCAACAAAGTCAATGGATGTTCTCTGTGGGTTAAACACTACCTTCCATCCTTTGGGATCTATTCCCGAGTTGCCTTAGCAAGGATTGAGGAAAGGTAGCAGTATTTGATCCTCTAAGTACAGCTGCAATTTGCACAGAGTAAAGCACTAAAATCAATTTGAGATTTTTCTGCTTCATATTCTGCAGGTGGAATAAGGACCTTCCCTAATCCATTGTATAGCCTGCCTAAGGCCCTTGGGCTATGTCTACACTTGTTAATTTAAGTCGACTTAGCATGTCTACACTTAAATTTTAAGTCGACTTTGGGGGGACCCTACAAAGTCGACCTAGAGCGTCCACACTGGACACCTAGGTCAACTTGTAGGGGCTAGAGGGACCTGGGACAGGTCCCCGGTGGCAGGGGGGCACCCCTTGCCAAGTGCCAGGGGGCTCAGCTTTTGCCCCATTGTACCTGGGTACAATGGGGCAAAGGTGGACAGGGACACTGGCAGGGCATAGAGGCAGGGTTGGCTGGGCTCCGCCCTGCCCTGTGGGAGGGCATACCAGGCTCTCCCTCTGACACCCCCCCCCCCGGCAGGGAGGGCAGTGGGGGAGTCCTGGAGAGCCCTAAGTCGACTAGTACTCCAGGTCTACTCCAGGTCTACCCTGGCAGAATTCCAGTCCTTGCATTCTGTTCAAAGAACATAGGAAAGGGGTGGAGCCGTGCCACCACTTTCCCGCCCCTTCCAGGGAAAGGTATACGGCATTCCTCATGAGGATGTACACCAGAGTTCACCTCACTCTGCACTCCAGCTACCTCTGGGCATTTCCAGAATGCACAATGGTTTTCCTTACATCTTCCTTGCTCCAGATCACCCGTTTCCATGGGCTGCATGCAGTTTGTAAAGCTCGTGCTCTCGTTTTTTGCTGACATAATAACTGCAACAAAATTCTCTCTTAGGATCAAAGGATTGAAATACTGAAAAAAACACTTTGCTCAACAAAATGTCTCCAATGGCCATAAAGACAACAACAACAACAAAAATTGCTTGCAAGTTAAGCCCCGGGATAACTATGAGGATTCCAGTCTGGCTCAAAAATGGCTGTCTTTCAATTGTGAGTAAGAGTAATTCTGGTTGAAAAAAGCACTTTCTTCTCTCTTGGGAGGAGAAGTACTATTGCAACACAATTTATTATAAGTACTGGGCCAAATCCTGAAGTGTTTACTAAATCTGAGGTATGCATGAGAGAGACTGAATAAGGACTAGGTCTTGCCCCTGAATGTATGTCATTTACTCTTGGTATGTCCCATTTCTATCTCTAGCATAATGTGCTGGACATTTCAGCACCTGATTGCGAGATACAAATTCATTTTGGTTGATGTTTGAAGTTAAAAGGTCCCCAGGGATATGTATCCCAGGGTGTGTCTGCATTTACAAATTAAGTCGACTTAATTTAATCTACGTCTCTACTACAATTTTCTTAAATCGACTTAAGCTGCTGCTTAAATCGACTTAAGGAAATTTAAAGTTGACTTTATAAAACCTCATATAAAGTTGACTTAAAGGGCTTCAGGGCTCCCCCACTGCCCTCCCTGCCAGGGTGGCTGGCACAGCAAGAGCCTGGCTTGCCCCCCCCCCCCATAGGACAGGACACAGCCCTGCCCACCCTGCTCCTATGCCCTGCCCCTCTCCCGCTCAGCCCCCACTGTACCCAGGTACAATGGAGCAAATGCTGAGCCCCCTGGCACTTGGCAAGGAGTGCTCCCCCGCCACCGTGGACCAGTCCCTAGAATCCCCTAGAAGTCGACTTATGCGTCCAGTGTGGACGCTCTAAGTCGATTTGGCAAGGTCCTCTTCAAGTTGACTTAATTTTTGAGTGTGGACATGCTAAGTCGACTTAACAAAGTCGACTTATTTTGACAAGTGTAGACATAGCCCCAGGCAAGCAAGTCTTTGATCTTACTCAGGAATGTATTCAGTCAGTGGGGAAGTATGGTAAGAATACCCTGCGAGAAATTCTTCAGCGTTGTTTGTATGATGGCTTTGAACAGAGCTGATGCCCTTCCCTATACTTGCAGCAGAAGGTAAGCAGAAATGAGGAGTGCACTGAGAGTTTGTTTTAGACGCTGTTGATTTCGATGTTGAGAATACTGAATTATGAACTCATCTGTGCCTATTAAGACAGGGTGGCCAAAGAGTTGAATCCTTCTTGGAGCAAAGGAAAACACAGAACAGCAATGCACCTCCCTCCCACTGCCAAAATTCCTCCCCTGCACACACACACTGACAAACAAGCGTCGATGCTCAAAATAATGTCATGTGCATGGAAACAGCTGCTGCACAAAAGGATTTATTTTATTCTATTTTTATTGACTATTATTCCACAGCATTGTTCCCCATTAACAGGTGAGCCAGGAGACAACCAACAGAAAATCAGAGGAATATTAAATTAATAGTGTGTCTTGGCTCCATAGACCTCTACATGGCTCTGACTGGTTTAACAGTGGGTAAAGAACAAGGCCCATCACATTTGATTTGTAATAATTTTGCACCAGAACAATCAAATCAAGAGGAAAATGCCTATAATTTGTACTGTGATGGTAGTTTTCAATTAAAAACTCATTTTGAACTCTTGGAGAACCTGGAGCCACATTCAGGGTTTATTACACCTTGCGCTGTAGAATTTAATCAAGCATCCTAGGGTCAAGAGAAGTGTCTCCGTATCTTCAGGTTATTCTGTAACTGTGGTGAGAGCCTTGCTGTCTTGCACAACATTCATTGGGTGCGTCTACACTTACAAATTAAGTCTACTTAAGCAACTGCTTAATTTGACTTAAGGAAAATTAAGTCGACTTTATAAAACCTCCTTTTAAGTTGACTTTGCTGGCTAAGTCAACTTTAGAAAGTTGACTTAGCCAGTGTGGATGCGCAGGAGCCCTAAGTCAACTTTAAGTCGACTTAGGGGGCTCCAGGGGTTCCCCACTGCCCTCCCTGCCAGGGTGGCTGGCACAGCCACAGCCTGGCGTACCCCCCAAAGGGCAGGGCTCTGGCTCTGCCATGCCCACCCTGCCCCTATGCCCTGCCATGGTCCCTGTCCCCCTTTGCCCCATTGTACCAAGGTACAATGGGCCAAAGGCTGAGCCCCCTGGCACTTGGCAAGGGGTGCCCCCCCTGCCACCATGGACCTGTCCCAGGTCCACCTAGCCTCTACAAGTCGACCTAGGTGTCCAGTGTGGGTGCTCTAGGTTGATTTTGTAGGGTCTCTTCTAAGTCGACTTAAAATTTGAGTGTGGACATGCTAAGTTGACTTAACAAAGTGTAGACATAGCCATTGATTTCAGAGGGAACCACAAAGATACCTTCCAGGCAGAATTGAGGCCTCTACACTGAAATAAGTGGGGGGCTTACAGTAGGTCCTAACGGCAACACTCATATAAGCAAACTACAGGAGACAATGGACATGGAAGAGATGATTGTCTCCCAAGGTCCTTCTTCAGAAAAGAGCTTAGCAGATGCTTAACTTTAAGCATATGCTTAAATGACAACAGGATTGTACTTTACTATGTACAGATGTGTTACTGAATCAGGATCCAAATGAGGTGATCTCTCCAGGTCAATTGTATTGGTAGGGTCAGGTCAGCAAGCAGTAATTCCATCTGCCCATGGATGGGTATATGTTTTGTGGATAAATTAAGGCTCCTAATCTCCAGGGTTGTAAATCTAGCACCTTGTGCCAGAATATAACTTACTTTTACAACACATCTGGAATTGATTTCACCATAGTCCACAGTGTGCTTGCTTTTAAAACAACTGGCAGGAACTTTCTCTCACGTCGCTATACATATAAGAAAACATTTGACGTCAGTGGAGAGTTTCTATCCATACTCAAGAGCAGGATCAAGTTAGATTCAAAATCCTACTTCTCTAATAGAGATAATCAGAGTCTTGTATTGATATAGATAAGAAAAAATGTTTTAAAAAATCAGTAAGGCTTTCAAAATTTCAATAGATAATTCTGCATCTACAATACCTCACAACTTGGATGTACCACTCTTTCATTTGTTAATTGGGTTTCTGTAGAAAGAATTTCCCCCCATCAAATACAAGATATTTCCACTCTGAAGAAACAACTAGCCCTAACGTTGGTTTCTTGCATGGAATCTACTTGTTTCTATGCAAAAGAAAATATAGCTACGCTGTATAGCCTTTCCCTTTGAAGGTTATGTGCATTTGATACTGATTAACAAGCCATACCAGCATGGTGTGAGGTGAGTGTATGGAAAAATAGTACAAAATCCACTGAAATTTTGTTTCCATTATATTCAGTGACTTGCTCACACCTATGTATATGTGGTTGATGTAAAAGAAACCCAGGGAAGCTGAGAATCTGGATGGGTTTTTGTGTACTTATTCTTCTGTACAATACAATAAATAAAGGTGTTTTTGGTTTTTGTTTTCTTTAAAAAAAAACACCACTAGAATAAATTATGTTTTAAACTATATTCCTTTAATCTTCTTCTAGGACTTTAGGGGTCTGACGAAAAATCCACTGACAACAATGTGAGTCTTTTCATTGACATCAGAGGATGTTTGGTTAGTCTTTAGTGCCTTGATCCTGCCTCCTCAATCAGTGGTAAAGTTTTCTTCAGCAGCGAAGATTCAGGGCCTATGGGCACATGTATTCTTTTATAACATGTAGGACTGGATCCCAAGTTCCTATTTACTGATCACAAGGGCATTGATTCAGCAAAACACTAATGCATATGGTTTATGTGTAGGGGCATCTTGCTGAATCAAGGCCTAAGATTCTTGTGAAACTGATATGATGCCTGTCAGAAGGATCATAGCACTCTCCAATATTTATATTAAATAGAATATCTTTCACCAGTCCTGGCTACTGACCAAATCATGTCCCAGGTGAGGAGCCCCTCAGCCCAGATGTTAAACATTTGAAAATATTTCTTTTTATTGCATTTGTAGCCCATGTCATGACCCTGCATGCATGGTTTATCCTTGTTAGATGACAATACCTTAATATCTTTGCATGCTAGAATCTGCAAATCCGTATTTATTCAGGACAAATATAAGCAAATTAAAAAATGTGATTCTTCTAAGCTTATAAAACCCTTTTATTTTTTAAAAGCCTTCAATTTCTTCTGCACTGGGGCCATCACCACTGCCTAAAGTCTGGTCTATCTTGTTCTGCTTCAGATATTTTCCCATCAGATTTGTCCCTTGCTGCAAACTAGATTGCAATTGAGCATTTTGCTTCCTTTGCTGAGCTCCTGAAGGGTTCTTTGGGGGCATCTTTTATTTTCTACTGGGGAAAACAGGCAGTATGAGGGAGAACAAATGTCTATGTTCCTCCGTCTTAGAAAGTCGTATCAAACATTATATGTTAAACATGGCAAAAGAAGTAACAGTGTCTCCTTTATACTGCTGTGTACAGAGGGGTTTCATAGATATCTCTGTTGCCTCATTATATATGTCCTTTAGTAGTTACTACTTACACTCTTCAAGTCTTAAAACGCAAACACACTGTCATAATTACACAATAAAACAGGACTCGAAATATCACAGCTGGGATCTCACTTCTTTTTATTTCATTCTTATATCTCACTGAATGCCTGGTGCCATCCTGCCCTGACATGCCCATGAAGATATGGGTGATGACGTTGTAGGAGATCTGAGGAAAATTTAGTTCTCAGAGAGTCTGGAAGGTTCCACAAGATTCTACAAAGGACTAAAACATTCTAGGAGGTTAGTGAAAAAATGAATCCAAATACGGAATACATATTTATCTCCTTACTCAACTCTTTAGGCAGCAAGGTTGTTTACTTGGCATTTACAGTTGTTTCCTGTTATGTTCTTGTGCACTATTTTGGCTACTCTGTCCACCCTATACACACGATTTACTATAAGACACTGCAGGTTTTCATCTGTTTTAAATTAAACTTTTATGCAATGCCAGCCTTTGTTACACTAAAAGCCTGTTATGCAGGGTTGTTAAGTAAATGTTATTCAGGATCAACGTCATCCGGGAGCAAAATGGGGCTATACAAGGCCCTAAAGAAAAAAAGCATAGAGTGTAGGTGGCTCTACAGAGTTTCCATAGAGCTACACCCACTGCTCATCATAGAAATGAGCTTCATGTCAGCTTCAGCTATGCCAGAATACAAGAGAGGAGGAACCCAGTGGATGGGAAGGTGGCCTCTGTGTTCAGAATTTGGCATTCTCAGTGGCCAAAGTTGCTTGTTTAGACATTAAAATAGACATCATCATGAGAGCTGAGCAATTAATTGATTTTTCAATTCAATGGGGACATTTTTGATAAAAAGAAATTAAAATAAAATGGAAAAAATGATTTTTTTCTGGGCATGAGTGGATATTTTGTTTTTGGGTTTCCAGCTAACCTATTTAAGGAATTCAGAAATAGTTTCAGCACCCTGAAAAAAAATGCATTTTCCAATGAATTTACTGTTCACCAAATAAAATTTGCCCATCTTAAGTCATCTTGACCTCTGTTCCACCATAGTGGCTGGAGAAATGGCCATGGAAGAATCAATCCAAAACTCTGACTCTAAGCCAGGAGCTGCATTCTTTTCCCTCAGATATGCATGAACCCTCTTCACTTCAGCTTCAGGCCTATGTTTGTATGAGAATGGAGCTTTGGTGAAAATCCCTCACGTACAATGATTTTCTCATGTGACTTGAGGGGATGCAATCCACAGCATCTCTTTCACAGCATTAAAGTGGGCATTGGTTAAGATTTGCATTTCCAAGATGCCTATTTATGTCTAAAGTTCCTAGAAAGAGGTTATTAATGGTTAGCCATATTTTAATTACTGCTTTATTATTTTCTCTTTTCCAAAACTGCTAAATAAAAAAGAACTAACATTTCAAAAATTTCAGCACCTTCCACAAGTTGTATTGCTACCTGACAACATCAACATTAAATGCATTCTGCAACAAAATAATAATTAAAGAAAAATAAAAATAGAAGAAAACAAAAATCGTACTGACATTTCCATGAAAATTGAATGCTCTCCTTATACAAACACAGATGACTGGTTTCATTACTGAATGCCGGGGGGGGGGGGGGGGTCAAACATAAATAAAACACCAAAGGATTCTGTATGTCAATCAATCTTGGTGCTGATATTTCTACAATAGTAACTTGTATTTTGGAGAGGGGAAAATGTTGTATTAAAGCTGAATGTAATGTTAATTAAGCAATGAGCAGGCAGGTCAGTGGGAAAGAAGGTGCAACATTTATTATATGCATAAGCAAGCAGGTTTGACCAGGACTGTTCAAGAATCAGAAAAATATCTAGGGTCAGATTTCCAGAAGAATTTGGCTTTCATTTAGACACCTAAGTAATGCGTTCAGAGTTTCAAAAATACTCAGCTGCTATTGATCTCATAATCACATTAGAATAGCTACTCCTGATAGCGTATGGTTCAGAGGACACTAGGGCTATGTCTACACTTGAAAAGTTAAGTTGACTTAACTTTTCAAGTGTAGACACAGCTTTGTGGCTCCCTGCTGGGAAGGGACCCATGGGTCCCTTCTTCAGGATGCCAGGGTCCCGGCAAAGAGGGAGCCATGGCTCCTTTCTCACAGGGACCCATGGCTTACAGGCAGAAGGGAGCCATGGGTAGGAACCAGGGCTCCCTTCTTGCTGGGACTCCCACATGGGTCCCGGGGAGAAAGGAGCAAAGGCTCCCTTCTCCCCGAACCCCCAGGGGTCTGGGCAAGAAGGAAGCTGTCGGCGCTCCAGCTGACAAGGGTTCCCCGGAGGTTCCCCTGTCAGCTGGAGTGCCAGGCCATCAGCTGCGGGCGCTCCAGCTGACAGGGGAACCTCCGGGGATACCCTGTCCAGGGAGCGCTGTTCCCTTCCTGCCTGGACCCCCACGGGTACGGGGAGAAGAGATATGGGCTCCCTTCAGGCCGGGACCACTTGGTCCCAGGGAGAAGGGAGCCTCATGCTCCATTCTGGCTGGGACCGCTCGGGTCCCGGGGAGAAGGGAGCCCCCTGGCTTCCCTTTGCCCAGGACCTCCGCAGGTCCCGGCAAAAAGGGAAAGGTGGCTACTTTCTGCCTGAGACCACCACAGGTTATGGCAAAAAGGGAGCCGCGGCTTCCCTCTGTCCAGGACCGACAGGGGTCCCGGGCAGAGGGAAGCCATGGCTCCCTTCTGGCCGGCACTCATGGGACCCAGGCAGAAAGGAGCTGAGGGGCTCCATTCTGGCTGGGACCCACGGGGTTCCAGGGAGAAAGGAGCCCCGGCTCCCTTCTTGTCGGGACCCATAGGCCTAGGGAGGAAAGACCCCAGCATCCTTCTTCCCGGGACCATGACCTAGGTCGACTTATAGAATAAGTTGACCTACGGCATACACACCGTCTTTAGGTCGACTTAATCATTCGACTTAAGAGTTAAGTTGACCTAAAGGCCAGTAGTTATCAAGTTGACTTAAGTAGCTGCTTAAGTAAACTTAATGACAGTCCGGTGTGGACGCGGCTTAATTTAAGTCGAGTTAAGACTCCTTAAGTCGATTTAAATTGCCAGTGTAGACATAGCCTAGGATACTGGTGTCCTGATAAGTATTGCTAGTGTTCACTTCCCTTGATCCTGGTGGTTTATTGGAAGCCCAAGTTCCTGGAGTCCTGTGATTACATGATCATCTCAGTTTTCATTTGTATCAAAAGTTTCTAGCTCTCATGGCTGTGGAGACAATTTCAAAGGTATGAACTCTGAATATTCAGAACTCAGAAGAAAAGTAACAAGAACACATTTCAAAAACCTCATGATGTTTAAGTTCATGTAATACTTTTGGGGGGCTTGATTCTTTACTTTTGAAACCCTGGGATTGGCCGACAGCCCCAGTTCTATTCCCAGCTCTCCTGTGTGACCTTAGATAAGTCACCTCTCTGTGAATTGCTTTTCTATCTGTAAAATCCAGTTAATTATACATACTTTCCTTGTAGAGAGATTTGAGAACCACAGTTGAAAAGTGATCTATAAAGTATTATTCTTATATCTCTTTTTTATGTTATTTTTACTTCTCCCAGATAAAACTTAACTTTTAAATAATCTAACCTATGATAAGGTCAAAAGACAATGAATTACTTTTCTGTGTCACCACATTAGTTAATTATAATCTATTATTGCTTTTTATGCATGGAGCAGGTTTTCTCAAAACACAGTGGCTAACATGACTCATTATACCTTGAAGTTCTCTTGAGCTTGACAACTCTGGTGGGACTTGTATCTATAATAACTCTGCCGACACAGATTTTCTTTTGTTCCTTGAGGAATCGATTTTTCATATTTCTACTCTATCAAGGTATTTGAGATTTTTCCTGGATTTTCAAGTGAATCTCAGTAGTTTACCTTAAAATGTTGACTGTCCATTTCCACATACAAGAGCATTGCTTTGTTGCAGGGTGGATATTTTAACTTTTTACTTGAGCACCAACAAAGCATCTCTGCAAAAGTGTAAAAGACAGGGCCAAAGACTGGCTGGTCCAGTGGTTAAAGCAAGAGTTCAGCCTACTGGTTACAGCTGGATCCAGGGTGGACATAATCTAGGAATGAGCCGAGGGTCACTGCCAGAGGATGGATCAATCAGAGTTGTAAGGCAAAGCCAGAACTGAGGATCAATACTGGAAAGATGGGAGCTGAAAGGGAACTGGGACTGGAGTGGAGCAAAGAAGGGACTGGACCAAGCAAGAACATGGACTGGAACAGGCTTGAGCAGGGACTGAACTCAAGCTGAAGAAAGGACTGGAACAAGGGCAAGCACGGATTCAGGCATGGTATACCTTGGGCAGTCAGAAAGGTGCTGCTGCTGCTTCAGGGCTTAAAAATCAGTCAGATGCTCTTCCTGACTAATCAGGTGGTGCTGTTAATGAGGTAGCCTGCTGCAGGGCAACTGTACTGATCACTGACATAAAGATGATGTCCCTTTGGGACTATGAACAGCAAATGGTTTGCCTTTAACATGGCCCAATATGCACCAAACTTGACAACGGTTTATATAAGAATATATAAGAATATAAGAAAGGCCGTACTGGGTCAGACCAGAGGTCCATCCAGCCCA
>ML685799.1:6465027-6484095 GCA_007922175.1 Pelusios castaneus | reverse complement strand
GTTGCCCTAATATCTTTCTATTTTATTTGTATTTAAAGTGAAAGGGGAAATTTCAAGCAGTATTGAAACTATCCACAGTCACTACATATTTCATGAATACAAAGTGTTTCTATCAACAAAGGGAAGATTGGAGTTTACATTATGCCAGTGAAGAATAGTTACCAAAATTCTATTGTTCATGAATGAGACAGTTTGAGCACATCTGTGGGGATATCTGACTTTTGAATTCTTCATCTTCTTTGACTTTTCTTTCTTTCTTCATACTTAACCATACCCTTCCCCAACAACATACATGGATCTATAATGCAAAACCAAAAAGAAACAACATGAACACTCTGTAGTTTAAGGCAGGCCACAACCTATAACCTCCAATCTATAATCTTGATCAATGTCTACTGACAGGAAAGATGGACGCAAAGCTGAAATTCAATATGTATCATGATCAAACATAAAATCTGGAGGTCAGAAACTGATCCTGGATTTGGGTTTGACCCCTAGTGGAATTAGAGCTGGGAATTTTTTTCAAAATTTAGGAATGGTGTTGTGTTCATTTACTAAATGTGGAGTTACTCAGATCAGTTGTCTTTATTTGGGACCATTCCTAGTTGAACCTGAGCTGAATTTCAATGAATCCAATTCATAATTTGTGCATTTTCATCTGTTTCATGGTATCTAATACTAATGAGGGCATTATAAATGCCTGAGACAGATGGAGATGATAGAGTTTGTCCACTAAATTGTTGGCTTCATTGAAACCTGACTTTGCATATTAAACTCAAGGTGTGTAAAATAACAAACTAACACGTAGCGCTGATCAGAAAATAGTCTTTATTTCTGTGAAACTTCCAATTTTTCAGCAACTGTAAACCAAACATTTTCTAACAAAAGTTTTTAAAAAAATCAAGAAAGCAGACACTTTCCATCAAAAAACCCCTGTTTTGCTGAAAAGCCAATTTTTTATTATAAATTATGAAAATGTTTTGATCAGCTCTACTAAAACTATAAAGAAAGATAAAGAGGAGTCTTGTGTTCTGACACTGCCAAATTTCAAAAAGGACTGAAGTTACAGTAACTCATGACAGGGTAGTGAGTAACATGCATTACAGTCGGGGTGCAATTGATGAGGAGTCGGGGCACATCTATTCACTTCTGGGTATTAATACTCAGCAATGAGGGCACTGGGGCTACATCTACACTTGTAAATTTAAGTCAACTTTAGCTAAGTCGACTTAAAGTCAACTTAGTTAAGTCGACTTAGCATGTCCACACTTAAATTTTAAGTCGACTTAGGGGGGTATTTACAAAGTCGACCTAGAGCGTCCACACTGGGCACCTAGGTCGACTTGTAGGGGCTAGGGGGACTTTGGGCAGGTCCACGGTGGCAGGGAGGCACCCCTTGCCCAGTGCCAGAGGGCTCAGCCTTTGCCCCATTGTACCTGGGTACAATGGGGCAAAGGGGGACAGGGATCCTGGCAGGGCATAGGGGCAGGGTGGGCAGGGCTGTGTCCTGCCCTGTGGGGGGGCATGCCAGGCTCCCCCTATTTCCCCCACCCAGAAGGGAGGGCAGTGGGGGAGTCCTGGAGAGCCCTAAGTCGACTTTAAGTCAACTTAAGACTACTCCAGGTCTACACAGGCTTAAGTTGACTTTAGAAAGTTGACTGAAGCCTAAAGTTGAATTAAAAGGAGGTTTAATAAAGTCGACTTAATTTTCATAAAGTAGACTTTATTTTCCTTAAGTTGACTTAAGGAAAGTGTAGTGTAGACGCGGATTAAATTAAGTCTAATTAAGCAAGCTTAAGTCGACTTAATTTCTAGGTGTAGACGCACCCAGAGAGACATACCTGACCCCAAAGATAGGCATTTGGAGGGACAAACAGATGTATTTTGTTTGTACTATAAGCACCAGACTATTCCTAAGCAGCAAAATAAAATATCTAACAGAACTAAGGAGTCCCTGTTTTCGTGTGAATTCTTAAGAAACAAGCTACCTGGAATTTCTCACCATAATGAAATATACATCCTTCTGAAGAGTGACTTTTTGAATTTGGAAATCACCAACCAGTGCAAAATAAATAATTAAAAAACATTTCCTGGGAAATTTTGGCCGAGACTAGAGAGATGCCAAAGTGAAGAATGGAGTTATGTGCATGATGCCAGCCAAATATCTGGCCCAGATTACCCTCTCTCCTATCTCCTCGACAGTTCAAACACAGGTGCTGTGCTGTTGTAGGCTCTTGCTCTTTCAGGGACTCAGCTTCCTGCTGCCATATAGACTTGGTAAGAAAACCGCCAACTTAATCTCTGGGGTATCTCCAGTGATTTTGGCAGTAATACAATAGCAGTCAGTATGGCCTCAGGAGATTCTTGGGAGAATGTTGGCAAGCCTATTTGCTGGCAACTATTCTAGAGCTTCCTGAAGCCTGAAACAACCTCCAGCTTGCCAGATACCGGATAAGGTTTGTCCATCCCTAACACAGCTAGAGTCACAAATTTAGCCTTAAAAATAGAAGCTGGCTTCATAGTCAATGCTAGGGAGTTATCTTCTCTCCAGAACATGGGCCAGATCCTCATCTGGTGTAAAGGGCCATTAACATTTCTGGAGCTAAACTCATTTACACGGAGGTGTGTGGCCCATAATAGGTTGGCAGGCTTGATTCTTCTTTTTCACCCAAGTGTAAATCATAGGCACAGCAATGGCATGCCAGAGACGTGGATTCAATTCCTGTCTGTCAGTGATTTGTTGAGTAAGTTCCTTTCCCTCTCTCCGTGTCACTTTCACTCTCTGTAAAATGAGGGTGCAGATACTGACCATCCTGGGTAAAGCACATTCAGATCTATAAGTGAAAAGTACCACTTAAGAGCTAGGTGGTATTATGAGTGATTCCATGGAGGAGTTACAAAACAATGATGCAAGAACAAGGCCCATAATTATTTATTTTGGTTGATCTTCTTAATTATTTCTTCAGCAGAAAAGAAATGTTGCCTGGAATTTAAACATCAAGTGAGCAGATAAAATACAAATACCAACGCAAAGTGCACTGCGAGTTGCATAGATTTTTGCATATGCGAATCAACCTTTTTACTGCGTAACTCCTCTCTCTGCTTATATTGGCTTAATTGCTGTATCACTGCCCAAGATTTTCCCTGCTCGGCTTCTCTCATTTTTTAAAATTTCACAGTAGGAACTGCTCAGCTAAAATAAGATGCTGTTTTTAGTGTAATCCAGGATGTTCAGTCATTTTAAAAGGTGACTTTTCTTGAAAGAGGCTTATGTATATTTTCACTGTGAGTACGTAGCACATGAATGCATCATGTGAAGGCTGGTGTATTCTGTCATGAAAATTTGCTAAGCCGCAATTTGAATCAAGCATTACAGATCATGGAAACTTGGCAAAGACATTAAATTATTGCCCAGTAAGGGGAAAAAATACAATCACTAGATTCAGAGAGCCTTAGGGATTCTGAGACTTCATTAGTTTCCTGCTCTAACTGTTGAGAAGAGATTATGTTAAGATTTTTGTTTCGGAAGGTCATAGAAACTTGCCAATACAGGGCTACTTAGTTAAAATAGACTCAGTGCTTTCAAATCTGCAGTACTTCAGAATAGACCGTACTACAGTACTGGAGCAAAACAGACCTAACATATATCCAATATTGTTGCAGCTGTGTTGGTCTGAGGATATTGTAGAGACAAGGAGGGTGAGGTAATATCTTTTATTGGTGCAATTTCTGTTGGTGAGGGAAGAAGAGCCCTATGTAAGCTCAAAAGCTTGTCTCTCTCACCAACAGAAGTTGGTCTGACAAAGTGGGATTTTCTCCCATGAAAGCTCATGCGATAAATAAATGTGTTAGTCTCGAAAAGTGCCACCAGACTCCTTGTTTGTTTTCCAGTAAAAGATTACCTCACCTGTCTTAAGATCTATTGCACTTTTCTAGAGGGGAAATAATGGAAGAGCTTTCAAACAAGAGAGCTTCAATTTTCAGAAGTGACTAGTTATTTGGGTGTTAAATCTGTGGTACTTTAAAGGAGATTGGTTTTCAGAGAATGGTGCTCAGCACTTTCTGAACAGCGGCCTCCTTAAAGGTGTCTGAAGTTGGGCACCCAAAATATTAAGGCATCCAGAAAGGCTAGTGACGTTTGAAAAATTAGGCTGAAATACTTTTTTTTTTAATATAAAAAACACTAATCCTTACCTCTTAGATAGGTCAGTAAAACTATCCCTATTTTACAGCCAACCAAAGTGAAGTAGAGAGAGAGAGAGAGAGAGAGAGAGAGAGAGTGGGTTTTTCCCCCCAATCTCTCTCCCTCCTTCATCCCAAATCACATTTTCCTTGCACTTTATGTAATCATTTACACCAGGGAAAAACAGGCCTGAAACACTACCAAAGTAGAGTGGTATCATTTTACACACGCTGTGACTATACATGTGTAATCCACACCTGCTCGGTGTGGCACTCTGTCCCCCTCTAGTGGTGGTTAGACCAGCTAGTGATTGATGAGGTTGCTACAGGCTAGATTAAGAGAGACCAGCAACGTTTTATCTCAGTCAGTAGAAATCACGCATTATGCACCAGAGGTCCTAAGTTTGAACTCAACCACCAGACTTGTTGACATTACCCAAGGTTCTAGGTAATGAATGATGATGAATCATGCTGTCTGATCATCTGTTGGCACATGGGCCAAATTCTGCTTCCCTTTGAAATGAGTAGCATCCTATAACTGGTCCTGTGTGTCTCATTTGTCCCACAGAACTTAAGTACTCTGTCCACTAGGGAAAATAATCTCCATTAATAATAAATCCTAATACAGCAATATACTGCAGATTCTCTACAGCTAGGGAAATCATTTGTGTCATAATAACAGAAGACCTCAGCTCTGTACAAGCATGAATCCAAATTATTTTGCAAGTCTGCAAAAAGCTGGATGAAGCTAAGTGCTAAGAGACCTTAAATGACTGTAATAAGGGCAATATAATATTTCTGTCTGCACTGAGTCCAAGAAACAATAGAATTTTTATATCAAATCAGGTCTTGTGAGAATTGAACTCTGCATTCTGACAAGAAAGCATCACACACCTCCGAAGCTGGGCTCCCTAGTAATCTAATTCAGACCTGGTGCCAAACCCTGTTTATTTTTGTTACGAGAGTTGTTTCACGTGAGGTGTTATCTGAAGTGGCAGTGGTCCACCCATTTATGTCAGGTGTGAATTTAGTCGTTTGTCTACAGTGTGACAGTAGTGACAATGGGGTCTATGCAGTCACAACTGGGATAAATTTGGACCAGTTTGTTTTAAAGGCAGTATCTATTGGCAATTTAGCTTGAAACTTAGTCCCTTTCTTCAGTCCCAGAGGAATCTGATGAAATATCAAAGCTCAGAGGTGCGCTGCAGAAACTGGAACGTGTAAAGTGCAAAACCACTGCCAGATTTTTTTTAAAAAAAGTTCCATTCCACATTTAAGATGCTACCATGAAGTCCCAGCTATGAACAATAACAGGTGACAGGATCTAAAAGCCTTTAATTTCTAACAGTTATTGATTCAAATGGGACCACGCTGGGCTAATGTATTGGCCCATGACATGAGTTTGTAATCCTAGGGCGGGGCCAAAACGACAAAGGTATTTAGGCACCTGAACATACAGACTGGCACATAGTAGGATTTGCAGAAGTGCTTAAGTCAAGCACGTTAGGCACCTAACTCAATTTGGCATTTTTGTAAGTCCCATTAGGCATCCTTAAGCACTTAAATACCTTTTTCAGTCTGGTTCCAGCTCCTGTGAGGAAGTATCCATATCACAGAACCATTACATCAACTGGAATCTTTGTTGGAAATGGTAGCAGACAGAGGTCAATATCCCATGGGGCATGGAGAATGAATGAATGATCTTCTCAGCCTTTCACATCAGGGTTGAGGCACACTGATGAAGAGGCAGAATGGAGAAGCACAGCTGCTTTCAGGCCTGTATTTATTGGATGGATAAGTGGGACTCCAGGATCCAGGGCTGCCAGTCCATCATCTTTCATAAGCACTAGTGCAATGGGCATGGTCGACAGGAAAGAATTTACAGTCAGGAAAACCATAGGAAGTAAAACTGTAACTAAAAGCCACATTTGCATTGCCATTCTTTTGCGCCTTAAAGTGTTCCTCAGCCACAGCTCAATATATGGGCCTCAGTCATCTGTGTTGACAGAAGAAAATGTTGGTGAGGAAATAACTGATGTCAAAGAAGATTATGTGCCAATTTCTGTCACACTAATGTGGCCCCACCAAACTCAATGAGGGGGAGAAGGGGTCATAGATATAATACTGTGCTGAATTCAGCCCACAGGATCTATACAACATAGATGATACTATCAAAACCAACACACACACACACACACACACACACACACACACACACACACAGAGGTTGTGTGAGGTAGCTGCTGTCACCTGGTTAAATTAATACACTGTATGGTCTCCTTATTATTCTAAATTGTATTTTCTCAGGATCATTTTTAAAAAAAAAATATTTTCTAATGTTTCCTTTTGTGCTTTTCAGACCCAGGCTTTCTTATTGTGACAGATGATAGAACTTACAGGATCTAATCCTGTTTAAAGGAAGATGCCAAGAACAGCTGCAGAAATAGCTTTTACTCCTACATACTGGTTTCCAGATTTCGATACGTTCTGTGCTATTTGTACAACATGTACAAGAGTGCCATCTAATGCTGTCTGTAAAAACTATTGGTCTAACCTTTGAAATAGTACAATGCCAGCAGGATAACGGCAGCAGCATAGCAGAATTCTGTTTTTTATGACAATGGCCTGAATGGAATTCTCTTTAATTTTATGATACAACTGCTGTTTAATTCCATGCTGCTTTGTGTATTTAGGAAGTAAGCAAAAGTATTGATTTTTTTTAAGATACCTCTGATTAGAAGTCTATTAAAGCATTCAGCAAACTTGCATTATATAATAAACATCAACCTTTAAGCATGTATTTATGCATTAAGAGTGTATGCTTATATTTATCAGCTACCCAACCATTCAGACCACTTTCAAATGTTTATCTTACCTAGTTTCTAAACACTACCATCAATACAGATGGTAATACATGCCAAAGTGTGAGCCAAATCCCATTTAGGTCAATAGGAATCTTCTCATTGATTTCAGTGGGCTATGAACCATACAGTTGAACAATAGATCAGCTATCTTGATGTTTTGTGTTGCTGGCATGTATTCATTTATTGATGAAAATGCTAGGTATTTAATCTTCCTCGAGATATTTGCAGATTATTTTATATAACTCAATGGGGAATATATCTAAGTTTATGAAAGGGTAAACATTGTCTCTCTGCCCTAAAGGAATTATTGAAGACTTCACAAAATGGTGGATAACAGAATTGTGAAATATAATTTATTTAGATCCTTTAAAAGATTTTGATAAATTTCTTCACAATAATAAAACATAATAACCACAATCTAATATCATTGAACATGCTGAGTAGTACCTTACTCTTTGAATAGTCCTGTTGGTTAGAGCATATGTAAGTGGGTGGAAAAAGAGAAGCAAACTCTGTAATGCATTAAAGACTAGGTAAAAAGTTAGGGAATAAAGATTAGGGGTGAAATCCTGGCTTTTGCCATTGATTTCACCCTCGGTGGTCAGTTTTCAGTGTGGAAAGAATCATAGAAATGTAGGGCTGAATGGGACCTCAAGCGGTCATCTAGTCTATCCCTTCCCTCTCTTGTCTCATTTTCTGTGTCGAGGTAGACTTTAGAAATAAACAGGTGTTTGGGAAATCACTACTATTATGGGGTTCAGTGTAGATTTCTATTTGTTTTCTGGAAGAGAGGTTGAATAGTGGTAAGAGTTGCTGATTGACAAAACTATTTAATGTCACAAATACAGGTGGTCTTGTGAGGAACTCCACATGGACCTATTCAGACTAGTTTGTCAAAGGCTATGTGATGGCAGATGGCAATTCACAATAAACAAGTGTAAGGCGTTGATCAGATTGGGGAGAAAACAAAAGAATGTGTAGTGTTCTAAGATCTTCCCACAAAATAAGCTCTCTCCCCAAGTATCATAAAAATGATAACACAGTTCTCTGTAAACTATACAGATATTCAAAGTATGATGATGGGTGTTTTCTGGGCTCCTTGAATTTCAGCTCCCACTGAGAGTGGTTGAATATGTCCATAGTCTCTGCTAGCCTTCTCCCAAAAGCCACCCAGTTGCATCACCAAAATGAGTCATTCACAGTAAGCTGTGCAGAACAATAAAATTTCCTTTTTTCCATGAGAACTGAAATAGTTTACAGTGTTGACATTTAGAATATCATCACTAGGCATCTGTTCCACTTAGATAAAAGGTTCACTCTATGTCTTTCAGTGCTATGTCATTCCAAGCTTTGTTCAAACCTGGTTCACATTTTTTAGGGGTTCTTCCTTTACAATCCTAACAGCTAAAGACTTCCAAGAGAGATGAGATTCTGGAGAACAAGGTATTGACACTAAGGGACATAGGCATGTAACAATGGTTTCCAAACCCTGGTAAAAGGGAACCCCTTAGATACATTTGAGTAAAATATTTGTAACAAACAATAGTTGCATCTCTGTCTGATATGTATTAATATAGCACATTTTATTTTTTCACTCATCATTTGTAAGCATTATGCAACATTTTTCATCTATTCCATTTACCCATTAGCACAAGGAAATCCAAAATTCAAGCTGCATTGCTTAAGCTGTAACTGATCGGATAAATCATAGGGTAATTTCTCTATGTCATAGCATGACTATGAACAACTCCTAAAATCAGGCCGATTGCGCTAATGCTTCTGGAAAGCAAAATTTAGATTTGCTTTCAACAAAGATTCCACAAAGTGTCCATTTAAAATTCACTTTCCATGAAATTTAAGTATCTGTTAGATTGAATCATTAAAAAAACCAAAAACAAACAAAAAACCATGAGGAATGAAAATGAAAGAGAACTATAACTAAGCCAAAATGAAACTGTATGAAAACTTGAATATATATTCACAGAAGTATTTGTGTAATATTTGTCCCGCTATAAATGTAAGCCACTTATGCACACTGATCAGTTCTGAATCAACTGTAAACTGAAGGGGAAGTTCTATTGGTACATCAAAACAAATTGTTCCCTTAGGCGTTGATTTAGCCAAGCATTTGCTCAACTTTAAAACACCTACTTAAGTGCTTTGCTGAAGTGAAGCTTTAAGGAATTCTGGCCTGTTATTATGTGAATTGCAGAAGAAAGACAGCAGCTGGCTCAGTCAGCATATCAGCGACCTTCCAGAGCAAAAAGCATGAGTTGCTACAGCAGCGGTCTTCAACCTTTTTTGGATCAGTGCCCAGTTTTTCAATATTTTCACATTGGCAGTAAGTTTATCACCTACCTACATAAATTGTTACTTTTTATAAATTGCCACTGTCGTTAAATTAATTGTTTGTAGTGCCCACCAAAAACCACAACACTTCCACGAGTGGACGGTATCGCCCAGGTTGAAGACCACTGTGCTACAGCTTGACCTAAAGAAACAAGAGGGCTGCGATAACTCATATACTGTGTGGATTGGCAGAGTGGTTTACAATGGCAGCTGGGGAACCCAATCAAGACTGAGGGTTTTATGGTTCTAGGCATTAGACAAACACATAGGAAAAAGATAATCACCTTCCTGAAGACCTTAGAATCTAAATACACCTGGTTTCCCTCCAGGGGTTAAACAGAAAGGGTTAGAAAACCACTTTAAGACCTTCTACAAAGGCAGCTCACTGATTTACTCCCTTGAGCATTCCTGGTGGAAGCCTGACTATTCTTTTGTAGGGTAGTTCCATAGCACCAGAGGGATGTAGCTGACAAGCCTTTGGGTCTTCTACAGGTCCCTGGACTCCTGATGGTAACAAGAACTGGGAAAAAATGCCAACTGACCTATTTTAACAACAGTTCAGAGCCTTAGTCCTTGGGCTCACACCCAATTTCAACACTATCCACCTTTGTGTTGTCATTTAGAGCCTGTTTCATAGATAATTAAAGTAAATGGAAAAACTCCAGTTGACATCAACAGTCTTTTGATCAAGTCCTTTCACATTGGCAAAGTGTGTTTTGCAGCAATATCTGATATTAAAATAAAAGAGGCTGAGCAAACAGATAGCAACTTTTAGCTGTACAGGAAAATTTCTTACAGACACCATCAAAGTTCCTCCCAGATTTTTGTTCTAACCTCATATTAACTTACTGAATACTCACACATACGGATAATGCTGCAAGATAGATTCTGAATCGTAATGCTGGTGCTTCAAAATCTAACTTTCAAAACCCTCCCTTGTCCCTGTATTATAAGAGCAGAATCAGGATTTGTAAATCAAACTTTTTGTGGGGATGAGATGGGAAGACTGGTTGCAAAACTGGTTTTGGATTTGTAAACACATTGCAGAACTGAAAGTCTTGTGCCAGATTTCTAAGATATGTAAGACTTACAAATGGAAAGGGCTGAATTGGATGCTAATATTTTTAAACCAAGTCAGCCTAAATTTTTTATAATGTTCACTATGTGACAGAATGGTGGCCTGTATGCACAGCCTAGCACACCCGTTACAAGGACATAGGCTATGTCTACACTTGTAAAGTTAAGTTGACTCTGTTAAGTCGACTTAACAAGGTCAACTTTAAGTCGACTTAAAGTCGACCTTGTTAAGTTGATTTAACAGAGAGGCTACACTTTAAGTCCACTTAAGTCGACCTTGTTAAGTCAACTTAACAGTAGACATAGCCGTCCACACTGGCTTTAAGTCGACTTAATAACTCGACTTATTATTATTAACATCAATATGGCACCCAAATGCCCCATTCAGGATCATGACCCCATTGTGCTAACTGCTGTTCAGACATAGAGTAAGAGAAAGTCCCTGGTCACATGTCTAATTACCCAATTTAAAAATGATACACTAGTGAGCCTAAAAAAGGACAATGAAAGGGAAGTAGGAAGAGAGGATGAAAGCATCAGAAATAAGGCCATGTGATTAGCTGGGTAGGTATTGAACAACTGATGGCTCCTGAAGGTACCAATTAAAAAATAATCAAGTTTGTTATGTGTGACTGACTTGCAATGAAGCCTTCATTGACTGGCAAATTTCCTTTAGACATTACAGCAGAAGTGGGTCTCATCTAAGCTTTTGTAGTAGAGGGAATATCATTCAGTTCTGATAGCATGCGCAGTGCTGCACAAAGCAGGGGAGATGATGTGTTGCAATCCGGATCTCAGAAGGTTTGAAGACCCTCTAAATACCGATGCAATACACAGATGATGGAGAGGTGACATTTTGATCCTGGGGATGGTGATGGCAACACTCTCATTGCTTTAAGTGGGACAAGGAGTTAGTCCAGTCAAGTGGAACAGTGCTGATCAGTGGAAACAGATCTGCAGCCATTTCTTTAAATTGCCACTGCATTCAGAGGAAGGAAAGAATTTCTGGCTCTTGTAAGGGGTGACTGAGCTGAAAGTAAAAGATGTTACATTTTACAAATGTGCCAGTTATTATCTGACTAATCTGCCATGGGCCTAAAAAGAAAACCTGTTTTTCTCTTTGCAAAATAGAGGATTTGACCACACTGAAAAGGTTTAGTGGCAGTATATAAATACTGTCAATTAGACAATAAGATAGTGTTTCTTTATTTGTATCTCATTTGAGTTCAGAAATTCATTGTTTATATACCTGGGATTCAAATATCATTTTAATATAACAGTCAAAACAGGGGTCTCCTATGTCAGGTCATATAACTGTGTGCATTTATCACACTGTACCATTATTGCATTGAAAAGCAAGTTCCGACTACAAGGGGTTACCTCCAGTAATTAGCTACACAAATTATTCAGCGTAGGAGTAACATTTGCACAAGTTTCTTAACATATGGTGATAGCAAGTGTGAATATGGCTGTCTAAGAGGATTTTCACTGTGTTATATAATATGATTAGCTTAATGTAAGTGATTGTCAGTGAAGAATATCCATGGAACAGCTCTGTTGGTACTTACAAATACATTTTGGAATGATTTTTTCTACTTTCAATTGCCACAGCCTAGTACTGTGACAGAGAGTGTTAATATCTGTATCAAAGCTCAGGCATCTACTATTGTAGTTCATGACTAGATGGTCAAATTTGATGTACAGTATGTTCCTATCGGTCAGTACAACTTATAGATGTACCCATATTAAGAATAAGCCACCCAACAAGATCATATTGCTATGTATATTCACAATATTCTTTTGGCAAACACGTTCTAAAGGCATATACCACACTTGCTAGAGTAAAAATGGAATTAAAAACAACACATTTCCAAAAACAGATCCATCACTGATCATGGGGAAAATGGCATGGAATGTTAGAACATCGTGCTCTTGTTACTTTGTACATTCATTTTTTCCTCAGGTATAGCTGGCAGCTGATTATTTTTGCTCTATCTGCAACAGCCAATCAAGCAACTCAGCCTAGGCAGTGACAACTTGATAAGAAAAACATGTGTTTGGAGATATAAATAGTTCGAGCGCACACAACTATTTCCTAAGATTGAAGGAGGTTAGAAATAGGTCTTGCATAACAATAGAAAATCAATTCACAAAACACCACCTCTTAGGCAAAATTTTCTTAAAAGGGGTGGCTAGGAGGAAAGGAGAAAAAGGGGATTTATCTTTCCTATACAAGTTGTCGTACACATTTCACATTTTAAATAGCACGTTCCAAAATCACCAATGCAAAATTAACCTGACAGGTCCAAACAGCTTTTAATTGCTCTTAGCTCAGTTGTGTCTATGCCAGCACCCCAGCAACGTGTAGTCATTTTGCTGTCCCAGAGGCAGACCATCAACAAGACGGTGACACATAGGCTGCATCTACACTTGTAAATTAAATCGACTTAAGCATGCTTAAATCGACTTAATTTACCCTGTGTCTATACTACAGCTTTATTAGTCGACTTAAGCAGCTTGCTTAAGCAGCTTGCTTAAGTCGACTTAAGGAAAATAAAGTCAACTTAAAGAAGATTATGTCGACTTTATTAAACCTAGATTTAATTAGACTAAAGGCTTAATTCGACTTTTTAAAGTCGAATTAAGCCAGTGTAGATGTGGGGTAGCCCTAAGTCGACTTAGGGCTACCCCAGGACTACACCAATCCCCTCCCGGCGGGGGGGGGGGGGGCACAGAGGGAGCCTGGCATGCCCCACAAAGGGCAGGGCAGAGCCCTGTGTGATGCTGTCTGGATTTTCTATTAATCTCATTAATTATCTATTATCATCAATATATATATATAATCATCTATTATCTCATAAATGCTATAATCCATAGAAACTATGTCATAGAATCATAGAATCATAGGGTTGGAAGGGACCTCACAAAGTCATCTAGTCCAACCCCCTGCTAAAAAGCAGGACCACTCCTACTAAATCACCCCAGCCAGGGTTTTGTCTAATCAGGCCTTAAAAATCTCCAAAGATGGAGATTCTACCACCTCCCTAGGTAGCTCATTCCAATGCTTCACCACCCTCCTAGTGAGAAAGTTTTTCCTAATATCCAACATTAACCTCACCAGCTGTAATTGGAAACCATTGCTCCTTGTTCTGTCCTCTGTTACCCTTGAGAACAGCTTACCTCCCTCTTCTTTGGAGCACCCCTTCAAGTAGTTGAAGGTTGCTATCAAATGTTCTCTCAGTCTTCTCTTCTGTAGACTAAATAAACCTAGTTCCTTCAGTCTCTCCTCATAAGTCATGTGCCCCAGCCCCTAATCATTTTTGTTGCCCTCCGCTGGACTCTTTCTAATTTGTCCACATCCTTTCTGTAGTGGGGAGCCCAAAACTGGACACAGTATTCCAGATGCGGCCTGACCAGTGTCGAATAGAGGGGAATTATCACATCCCTCGATCTGCTGGCAATACTCCTACTGATGCAGCCTAATATGCCATTGGCCTTTTTGGCAACAAGGGCACACTGTTGGCTCATATTCATCTTCCCGACCACCATAACCTGATCAATGGAAGGATCCTGATCAATGGAAGGAAGGAAAGAAGCAGAACACACACCCTGGACTTCAGAAAAGCATATTTTGGCTCCCTTAGGGAGCTGATGGGCAGGGTCCCATGGGAGGCTGATCTGAAGGGGAAAAGTGTCCAAGACAGCTAGTTGTATTTTAAAGAAACCCTGTTAAAGGCACAGGAAGATAACATTCCGATGTGCAGAAAGAACAGCAAATGTGGACGGCGACCAGCGTGGCTTAGCAGGGAACTCTGCGGGGAGCTGAAACATAAAAGGGAAGCTTACAAGAAGTGGAAGCTTGGACAGATGACAAGGGAGGCGTATAAAGATATTGCTCGGGACTGCAGGGATCAAATCAGAAAGGCCAAAGGACAATTGGAGTTCCAGCTAGCAAGAGATGTGAAGGATAACAGAAAGCGGTTCTATAAGTATATCAGCAACAAGAAAAGGATCAGAAGTGGTGTAGGTCCCTTACTGAATGGGGCAGGCATCCTCGTGGAGGATGATGCGGAAAAGGCTGAAGTACTCAATGCTTTTTTTACTTCAGTCTTCACAGGGAGGGCCAGCTCCCAGGCTACTACACGGGGTAACGCGGAATGGAGAGAAGAGCGGCCTTCGGTGATGGAAAGTCAGGTTAGGGGACACTTAATGAAATTGGATGTGCACAAGTCCATGGGGCCGGATGAACTGCATCCAAGGGTGCTGAGGGAGTTGGGGGAAGTGATTGCAGAGCCGCTGGCCATTATCTTTGAGACCTCATGGCGAACGGGGGTGGTCCCGGAGGATTGGAAAAAGGCAAATATAGTACCTATCTTTAAGAAAGGGAAAAAGGAGGATCTGGGGAACTACAGACCGGCTGAAACACTTGGAGGAAAATAGAGTGATCAGGAACAGTCAACATGGATTCACCAAGGGCAAATCATGCCTGACCAACCTGATTTCTTTCTGTGATGAGATGACTGGATTTGTGGATGCGGGAAGAGCCGTTGACATGGTATACCTTGACTTTAGCAAGGCTTTTGATACGGTTTCCCACAGCACTCTCGTCAGCAAGTTAAGGAAGTATGGGTTGGACGAGTGGACCGTAAGGTGGATCGAAAACTGGTTAGATCAACGGGCTCAGCAGGTAGGAATCAATGGCTCGATGTCTGGTTGGCAACCGGTAACGAGTGGAGTGCCCCAGGGGTTGGTCCTGGGGCCGGTTCTATTCAACATCTTCATTAATGATCTTGATGATGGAATAGACTGCGTGCTTAGTAAGTTTGCGGATGACACCAAGTTGGGGGGAATGGTAGATACTCTGGAGGGCAAGGACAGGATCCAGGGAGACTTGGACAAATTGGAACACTGGGCCGAAAGAAACCTCATGAGTTTCAACAAAGACAAGGTCAAAGTCCTGCACTTAGGACGGAAAAATCCCATGCACTGCTACAGGCTGGGGACCGAGCGGCTAAGTAGCAGTGCTGTAGAAAAGGACCTGGGGGTTATGGTGGACGGGAAGATGAATATGAGCCAACAGTGTGCCCTTGTTGCCAAAAAGGCCAATTGCATATAAGGCTGCATCAGTAGGAGTATTGCCAGCAGATCGAGGGATGTGATAATTCCCCTCTATTCGACACTGGTCAGGCCACATCTGGAATACTGTGTCCAGTTTTGGGCTCCCCACTACAGAAAGGATGTGGACAAATTAGAAAGAGTCCAGCGGAGGGCAACAAAAATGATTAGGGGGCTGGGGCACATGACTTATGAGGAGAGACTGAAGGAACTCGGCTTATATAGTCTACAGAAGAGAAGACTGAGGGGAGATTTGATAGCAACCTTCAACTACTTGAAGGGTTGCTCCAAAGAGGAGGGAGCTAGGCTGTTCTCGAGGGTAACAGAGGACAGAACAAGGAGCAATGGTTTCAAATTACAGCTGGGGAGGTCAAGGTTGGACATTAGGAAAAACTTTCTCACTAGGAGGGTGGTGAAGCATTGGAATGGGCTATCTAGGGAGGTGGTAGATTCTCCATCTTTGGAGATCTTTAAGGCTCGGTTAGACAAAACCCTGGCTGGGATGATTTAGGGGGAGTGGTCTTTCTTTTTAGCAGGGGGTTGGACTAGATGACCTCATGAGGTCCCTTCCAACCCTATGATTCTATGATCTACACTTCCAATTTAATTTGACGTAAGATTGCTTAAATCGACTTAATTTAATCTGCATCTACATTACATTTTCCTTAAGTTGACTTTAGCAGCAGCTTAAATCGACTTAAGGAAAATTAATGTCAACTTTATAAAACCTCATTTAAAGTCGTCGTTACTGGCTAAGTCGACTTTTTTAAGTCGATTTAGCCAGTGTAGACGCAGATTATCCCTAAATTGACTTTAAGTCGATTTAAAGGGCTTCAGGGTTCCCCCACTGCCCTCCCTGCCAGGGTGGCTGGCACAGGGAGAGCCTGCATCCCCCCCTGCCACTGGGCAGGACAGAGCCCTGCCCACCCTGCCCCTATGCCCTGCCAGTATCCCTGTCCTGCTCAACCTGGGTACAATGGGGCAAATGCTGATCCCCCTGGCACTTGGCAAGGGGTGCCCCCCCTGCCACCATGGACCAGTCCCAGGTCCACCTAGCCCCTAGAAGTCGACTTAGGCGTCCAGTGTGGACACTCTTAGTCGATTTGACAGGGTCCCCTTTAAGTTGACTTAATTTTTGAGTGTAAACATGCTAAGTTGACTTAGTTAAGTCGACTTAAATTAACAAGTGTAGACATAGCCTATGTGTTGTGGGTGGTGGTATATGGGCAAAGCAAGGTTCTCCCTTCTCTCACACCATCTGAGCTGGAACAAGAGAAGCAGCTGTGTAGAAGCTGCTCTCTTCCCTGCACTGTTATCCCTTATAGCAGATGCACAGGGGAATAAGGCAGTGTACAGAGCCTCCCACGCTCCTTTGTACAGGCACATAGACAAGGTCATAGTCTGAGCATTAGTACTTTACCCTTCATGGTACTTTAGAAACATTAACAAGACTTCAGCGATTGGACCCTTTATCCCCCTGACAGGGAAATTAAGGCAAATTTTGATGTGGCCACTGATTTTCAAGTGCCCATGTAAAAATATCTTGGGAAACTGAAGTTAAAGTGACTTAGCCCCCATCCGGCATGCTTGAAAGTGGCACACCTCAACACAAGTGTGTTACCCTAGGCCTCCGTGATACATACTTATTGCTTGTGGATTTCTGGGTGGGGGAGAGAGTTTAAAGTTTTTGTATAGAGAAATGAAGCCTTAAATGCCTTAGGACCTGCCTTCCTGAAGGATCATCTCTCTCCCTGTGGCATACCGTTGCAGCTGAGATCACTGGGGGTACCTGAGCTGGGGCTCTCTTATTTAATAGACTATCATGGCACTGACCATGTTTGCTCAGCTTTGAATCTCTTGCTCCTCTTTCAGACCACGTTGCAAAGTCCATCTTGTTTTACACCTTTTTTGCTTGAGGAAGAGGATTAGTGATGGTGAGGGGTTAAGATTGATTTTTGCTGTTTGTCCCTCTTCCACTGGTTCATTATTACCTGGGGTATTAAAAAGTTACATTTCTTATCGTGATGAATATAGGACTTTTGGATATATTTCTAGGATTTCACCCACAAACTTTGTATTGCTCTCCACTGGGTGGACTAATTCCACCTAAGGGAGTGGGAAAAAAGGCATAGCCACATGTCAAGTATATTATGCAGGGTGAGACCGATATTTGGATAAATCAAAACAGATTTATGGGAGGTTCTGAGGAGACAACGCATGAGCCAGGGATTGGAACATTAGTGCTTATTCACTGAAAAGCAAAGCACACGTGAATGCAGCACTGGTGGAGTATAAAGGCATGAGATATCAGGTGTTAAAGTAAAGAACTAGGGACAAAGGGGCACATCTTCTTTTCTGTGGCTATTGATAATCATATTGGCAAGTTGACAAATTGTTACCCGGTTGCCTTAGGTGACATTCATTGGGTTAATCGGTAACATTTAGAAGGAGTGCCCTGTGAACATTGTCATTTTCTTTACACAGGAGTTCTGAGAGGTAGACGAAGAGACAGAAATTGAAATGGACATGAGGAGCCTTTGGAAAGTGGGCCAAGAAGTTCTGCTGACAGGGACCCTGACATAAGCTTTGATTCTCAATATTGTGCAAAGATTTCTGTCATGTTGAATGTTAGCTGACTAATAGTACTGTCTCCTTTTGAAAAGGTTGTTCTGGGTCACCTGCAAATACTCACTGTAATGCACCACACCTTGCAAGTTGAAAAGTCTCTCACCAGGAGAATGAACAATTTGGGCTCCCTGTAAGCATTCATGACAAGAAATGGATTGCTGAAGACTGAAAGCCCGCATAACAGCAATGTGACGGCCACATGAGATGCCAGTTAAACTCAGAGCCTGGGTAAAGGCTGGGGCCACAGCACAGCATTAGTAAATCCATGACATTTATAAATGCCAAATCCACCATCTTTTTGGAATATTTGTCAGTGGCCCCTAGAGCTTGAAATAGGTTTTCCTGCAGTTAATAATGTGTCCCACACTGAAGGGTTCCCACCTGAAGAAGTGATCAGAAACAGGCAACAAGGAGCCATGTTAGGAGTGCCTGTCAGGCTGGAGAAGGCTCCCTGAGGGACCAAAGGTAGGGCAGGGCAGTGACGAACTCCAACAACGTGTCCCTACCTGGCCTCACTGCAAACATGTCTTCCTTCACAGTACAGCAACTCCTATCAGTGTCTCAACAGCCCTGGACAATGACTAGTTCTCAGAAGACACTGTCCTGGGGTTTATCTGATTTCCAAAAAGTGAAAGAAACTGGACCATTGGAGTTCACTTTCCCCTTTCGACTCCCTGAAATGAAGTTCTGATAAATCAGCACAGTCTTAATGTCATTCCCATTTTGCCTCATCACAGACTGTTATTCCAGAAAGACAACAGAGTCTTGTGGCACTTTTAAAGACTAACAGATTTATTAATCGCATGAGCTTTCGTGGGAGAAAATCCCACTTCGTCAGACACTTTGAAGATAG
>ML685799.1:6402013-6464627 GCA_007922175.1 Pelusios castaneus | reverse complement strand
TCCCACGAAAGCTCATGCGATTAATAAATCTGTTAGTCTTTAAAAGTGCCACAAGACTCTGTTGTCTTTCTACAATAGACTAACACGGCTACCCCTTTGGAATTTGTTATTCCAGAGCTAAAGTAACCATCAAGCCAGACCTTTTGAAGAGACCGAAGACCAAAATGGCTGAAATGCTACTTTAAACTCAGATTGACCTCTTTGTGTTTGCCACAAGAATAAAGGCGGTAAACCTTATTGACACCATGTGTCAAGTTGTTCTCGTACATACAGTATGGAATATCTGAACACAAACCGCAAAATAACCATGGGAAAAGGAGCCCTGCAGCCAAACTAAGGAAAACATTTGCCAAAGAGGATAAGTTTCTCCTGCAGAGAGCAGTTATGTTAATTTTATCCAACAAAACAAAAAAGCAGAAGTGTTTTAACTCCTTCATTACATTATATTAATAATAGTAAAATTTTATTGTATGGTAGCATCCAAAGGAGATCACTGAGATTGAGACATTGTGTTGGTCACTGTGCAAAGATAAAAGAAAATCCTTTGCTTAGGGATTTTGCATTGGGTATCCCCTTAAAATGTTCTTCCAAAGGTGACATATTTGGTATCCTATTTGTAGGTGTCATCAAAAAAATTAAGAACTTGCCTGCATGGTCAGTGAGTGCCCAGAAAGCCAGGGTGCAACTCTAGAGTGCTTTAACCTGCCACTGGTTGTGTGACTCTGGTATTGTGAACTTTTTTTCAAAAATGTGTACAACTCACCCCAAACTCCTCACATTGGCTATGTCTACACTAGAAAAAGTTAAGTCGACTTAAAGTTGACCTTATTAAGTCGACTTAACAAAGTGAACTAAGTCAACTTAATTTTAAGTCAATTTAGTCCACTTTGTTGTCCACCTAACCACCCTTAAGTTGACTTAATAAAGTCGACTTAAGGGTTACTCCCCATCCACATCATCCTTAAGTCAACCTAATTGGTGGCTCTTATTAAGTTGACTTAAGCTTTCATTAAGTCAACTTAAGGAATTTCTTAAATTGACTTAATGAAAGGCTGGTGTAGACAGGGAGCAATTTAGGTCGACTCAAGCCTCCTTAAGTCGACCTAAATTGTAGACATACCCATTGATGTCAATGAGAGCAGAGCTAGACCAATGTTCTATACCCTGGAAAATTGTACAAATGTAATTTGATAGGAAGGCACTCCCAAAGTACAGAGAACTAGATTTTATCAGCTTTGCATGAGAGTCGCATCAAAACCTTCCTTCTCTATGGCATCAGACACAGCAGTCTGCAGTTCATCTGATGCCTGTTTAAAGCTACCTGTTTAGTTGAATGATGTAGTGAGTAGCTACAAGAGTCGTTAATCCAAATGGTCCTTCCAATCCGAGTACCCGGTTTTCTAATAAATAAAATATTACATCAGATCACCAAGGATTCAACAGCTGCCACTATACGGCGCAGTCCAGTCATTTGAAAATTCATCATGGCAGCAAAAGGGAGAACTCAGTTTTTTCTGCTCCTAAAACAGGATTGAGCACCAAGCTGGTTTTAGCTGTATATGGCCTCTGACATGTTTAGAAGATCTCACGCCATCCAGCAGCGGCCAGGTGCATGCACAGGCCAGATCATTACAGTGCATTTGAATTAAAACAAATGCCTTTGAAAACAAAATATAAAACTTTAGGGTTAGAGTTTCAAAGTTGCCTTGAGGCTTTATAACCCAGGAATCCACTCTTTATTTGTTTGTCTTTAAAAGGGCCACAGAACTACATGTTTATTTTGCTGACCTTTTTGTTGGTTTGTTTTAATTCTAGCAAGCAAAAAGAATACACAGACTTTTAGTAATTTGTTGTATTTTTAATTTTGCATTGGGGAACCAGGTAATAATAAGCAAATTTTTAGCAAAAACAAAACACTAAAAGATTCCTTATTAAAATTAGATACATAAGGAACAGTTTATATATTTAGATGCTTTTATTTGAATAAGTGTTTCTAAAGTTAGGTGCTCAAGTTAGATTTTGATATTGAATTATGAAGCTCTGCAGCATATGCTTATCATCTTTCTTGTCCATTCAGTCTCTCAGGAACCTTATGCTAGAGGAGAACTGGATACAGCAGAGCTCTTTTCCACCTTGCCCAGCCTCCAGCATGCCCTTTCCTTCTCCTTACACTAGAAACAGGAGTGACTAGCATAGTAGTGGATCTTCTTCCATCAGAATGATGCTAACTAGGTTCCTCTACCCAAGGAGAAGGCTCCACCAATTCCCTCCAAGACCACTTTGCATTGTTTGCAAGGTCTCAGTAGCTGGGGAATCCAGCCTGCCTTTTACAGAGTCTAGTGGCTAGAACACTGGACTGGGACTCAGGTATCCTGATCTTGGCTCTACCATGGTCTGTCAGATGTCACTGGGCAAGTTATATCACTTTTGTGCCTCAGTTTCCTCTTCTATAAAATGGGGATAATGATACTGATGTCCTTTATAAAATACTTTAAGACCTACTCATGAAAAATGCTATATAATAATAATATATTATGTGTTACACAGTAATGTGGTGATAGCCCAACCCCGTCTTCTACTCTAGAACTTCCTTTTCAGGACCTTAGGGTACATCTACACTGGAGCCTTAGGTCGATTTAAGGAAGGTTATGTAAACCTACAGACTCCTGCATCCACAGTGGGCACTTATTAAGTCAACTTAAGCACTTCCTTAAGTCAACTTAATAACACCACCTCTTATGATCGACTTAACGCTTAAGTTGACCTTATTAAGTTGACTTAAGCCAGTGTAGATGAGGAAAGCCCTTAAGTTGACCTAATTGGCCTCCAGGCCTGGTGCAATGTGAGGCAGCTACTCACAACACACCACTCCTCCATCGACCTATCACCTGCCAGTGTGGATGCAGGCAGTCAACAGGAGTTTTCAATGTGGACTCTCTAAGTCAACTTAACAAGGTTGACTTTAAGTCAACATAAAGTCGACCTTGTTTGGTCGACTTAACAGAGCCTCCAGTGTAGACATACCCCCAGTCAGGAAAATCAAAACGCTACTAGGCACTCCAGAGAGGGAAAAAAGGGAAGACAAAATGTGAAGTAACTGGGCAAAAACATGTCTAGGCCATTATATAACTAAACTATTGGTGCTACAAGTCATCAAAAGCCCAGATTAACTACAGTCTACTGTGTACAACTCTACGGACTGAGGTACTCTTTCTTCTTAGAGCAGTTATTTCAGTATTAGTCCATCCAAATAGAGACTGCCTAACGTGTTTCCAGAGTTCTGAGGTAAAAAAAGTATATGTCAATATAGCCAGAGCTCTTACACTAAGCCAAAATTCTGTACAATATGGAAGCCTCGGGCTAGTGATTTCACATACTGGCCAGGTCCTCCAATGTTGTAAATCAGTGGAACCTCATTTAAGATAATGGAACCAGACCAATTTACACTAGCTGAGGATCAAGTCTGTTGAGCATAAGTTGTTCTGTTCTGCTCCATAGAAGTCCAAGAGGTAAGAACTGAGAAAACTCTAATTTATAGACATAAGAGATGATTTCCTAGGCCAGCCAAATATTAGAAATGGGATCACAAAGCTTTTAGCAGTTGTTTATTGGCAAGAAAATCTGATATATGCTATATGAGATATTCATATAGGGTCTCAACATTGTAGTACCTAACCACCTCATACACTTAGTGGATTTTATTTTACCAATACGTCGGGTGACAGGGAAGCATTATCTCCCTTTTATAGAAGGGAACTGAAGCATAGCATACATTATATGTCTTGCCTAATGTCAAACCTGGAAGGAATCTTCTAGCAGATCTCAGAACGAAACCCAGATCTCAAATGCATTCTCCACTAGGCTATCAAATTGAGGAGAGGAATAAATAGGACCCATTGCCATTTTTCCTATCTGAAAAGAGAGTGAGAAAAGAGATTATAGTGTCCCAACACATCACTGTTTTCTCATCAGGCAAGAAAGGTTTTAAATCATCATTTAAAGAAAACAAAGGGTGAAATCCTGACTCCATTGAAGTCAATGGCGAAACCCTGCTTGACTTCAGTGCAGCCAGGATTCCCTCCGAGGTCACGTCTGAGAGATGTAATTACCAGCTCAGGTAGACATACACACTTTATCTCCACTAAAACTAACATGCTAAAAATAGCAGTGTACCTGCCTAGGTGGCCAGTCAGGCTCAGGGGCCACATATACAACTAAGGTGTTGGGTGAGGTTATACTGAGACAGGTAGCCTGAGCAGCCACTACTGTCCCAGCTATAGCCTAGACGTAACCTCAAGGAGTCAAGTTCTGGGTAAGCAAACTCTGAAAATTATTTTCATGCGGGGGAGCTAAGAGGTCTGGAGCCTCTGCAGAATGGAGATCAGATGGAGTTAGTAACTCAAATATAACTGCAGTTATTTTTACAAAGTACAGACAAACTCAAAGACCTTCAAATATAATCTAGCATTAATGGCATTCGAGGCAGATTTTAACAGTATTGCAGGAACACCACAGAAGACAGTGTGAAAATTAACAGATGCACATTAAGCACATTGGACGCCCACGCAACAAAAGTGAAATTCTGTACTGGCTAATGATAAATCTGTAAGATTACAAGAGGCAGGGTGAAATGGCGCATTTGAAATTGTTTGAACAAAATGAGCAGTATGTTCTACATAAGTTCCCATGACCCAACAGGAGGTTTCTACATTTTTGACCTGATTTTTATCTAGTAGCAGTCAGCATGGCTCCGTTGACTTGAGAATTATGCCGTTTTACACCAGCTGAGAATCTGGCCTTTATCTTTCACAGTCAAAGAACAGTATTTATCTGAAGTTGTGCTATTTTCCAAGCACGTCTCAGGCAGGAGTTTTTCTTTGTAGCAATGTGATTGTGTTTAACCATATTTATATCTCAGTTATTGCTTTTGTTCTTTACCACTCTCACAAAATTGAGATGAATGGTTCCCACTGCTAAATCGAGAAGTAAAAACCTTACTGAGTTGAGCAGGAAGGCAAAAACCTTAAGAATAAAGCAAACCTTGGATCCAATTGCAAAACACAAGTGAAGCAAACTGGTCTTTCATGATTAGGTGCAATTCCTGTTTTCTTCAATGAAAGTTACATCCGCCTATATGAAAGCACTAGATCTGTACATTAAAATTTGCTCTACAATTTTCCTTAAGGAATCAGATAAAACAAAAGTATGCAGTTTAGCAAAAGGCAATCATTTGCCAGACCATTTGGTTGTACAGAAAAAATGCTATGTTGGCAGGTTGGTGGACTGTGACCTGTGATAAAAGGTCTTTCCTATCTCTAATTTTGTGTATTTTCTATCAATAAAAACCATAATCAGCACCTTTCTCCTGTGTCATAGTGCTGGCTCCAAAGACTCACACTTCAGATATTTTCACTGTTAGCTCATCCCCAGTACCAACACAAATTAAATAATGGACATAAAATGGGCATGGACTGGCCTTGCTCCAAAGTGATTGTATTGTGTTGTAGAACTGTATGTAATATGACTAGATCCATAGAAGCCTCTGTCCATGGTGGTCCAGGAATGCAATTTTCAATGTTTGTATTTGTTTGGAATTTTCTCCAATCTCAAAGCCATAACAGACCCAGCAAGAGCACACAGAATCCTAGGGCTGCTCTACACTGGTGGTGGCAGTCAATGGGAGATACATAAGCTACATAACATAGCTTGCATACCTCCCATCGATGTGCTTATGCTCACATAGCATGGCGCCTTCACAGCACTGTGTTGATGGGAGATGCTCTTTTGTTAACGTAGCTTTATTCCTTTCAGGAAGATGGATTAATGGAGTTGACCAGAGAGCATTCTCCAATCAACTGAACAGGTCTACACAGATCCACTGCATTGATCCCCGCTACCATGGCAATGAAGACATACCCATAGAATCATAGGATTGGAAGGGACCTCAAGAAGTCATGTAGTCCAATCCCCTGGAAGGACTAAATAATTATCTAGATCCCAAATGCTTCTTTGGGATTTTCTTATAGCCTTTGTATAAGATTTAACAGAAGCTAAAGGCTCGATATAAAAAGGGATTTAGGTGCCTACATCCAAAATTTAGATCTTCAAAATACCTGCTCTGCTGCCATCTAACCTCAGAAATAAATTTTCAAGGTCATATACCTGCTCATCCACCAATGTGATATAGGCCATAATGTACAAGTGTAACCCATATGCCTAAATCAGGCTATCTCTTTAAGAGATCCATTGAGGGTGGTTTACCATTGCTGGGCAGATTAGCTGCCCAGAACCAGAAATTTCTGGAAACAGGGAGTAGTAGCATTTGAGCATGCTCCACAGAGTTCCCTGCTGGTGTGGTTAGATCACATGAGACAGAGCAGCAGGCAGCAGGCAGGAGTTGCAGACATGAGAAGAGTCCACCCATATTCTCAGTGTGCAAGGAGAAAAGCTGAGCCAGGAGTGGACAGCAAGATGTTTTCTCCCTCCTATGGAGACTTTTGCAGCAGAGTTTGTGACCATATGTATGTGACTGAGGGCTGGTTAACCAGTAAGCTGACCGGATGGTGCTGGTTCCAGAGGAGAAAGAAAATCCTACAGAGAATTCTACTGAAGATTCCTGTAACCAAAGAAGAAGAGGATAGCTACTCTTTCCACTCAAGCCTTTAGACTTGATCAAAGACTGTAGCTGAGATTTGGGTGAACTCCACCTAGACTTTGGGACTCTTGGGGATCTTTCTCACAGTGTTTCTGTGGGGACTGTTCTGTTTAAATTCATTTTGCTTTCTTAGGATAAGATTTATTAAGTTAGTAGTTAATAAAGTCCATTGTTATGTTTGTTCTTAGTAGTATTTTAATGTGGGAGGGTAACTGAGCAATCTTTGCTGTTAGTCCCTTACAGACTGGATCCTGGATATCCTGGTGCTTCTCCATAGGAGTTGGGGTTTATTTCTGTTAGGCACTGGAGAGGGGCAATTGAATGAATTTTAGCCCACCCAAAAGTTACACAAGCAATGCCCTTCTAACATATACATTGGACAAACAGCTCAGTCTCTGCAAAAATATAAATGGACACAAATCTGACATCAGAAATAACAACATTCAAAAACAAATAGGGGAACATTTCAATTTCCCTGCCCACTCCATAGAAGATATGTTAATTGCTGTACTTAAGCGATATTGAATACAAATCAAAGCTTCAAAAAGAAACTACAGAGTTTGCTTATTACAGTAGGTGAGTTTGCCTTCTCTCTACCTTTTCTCTCTACTTCCCTTCCTTCTAATATGCTGTCCACAGTGTTTGAATCTAAACTGCTTTGATTTGCTGTAACTGTCTGACCTGATCCTATGACTTACACTCCCCTACATTTATTTTCCTCCCATTATGTGAATTCTCCATCTTCAAGAGTCTGACAAAGTGGAATTTTCTCCCACAAAATCTTTAAAAGTGCCACAAATTTCCATGACAACAGAGTCCTGTGGCACTTTTAAAGACTAACAGATTTATTTATCGCATGAGCTTTCGTGGGAGAAAATCCCACTTCGTCAGACGCTTTGAAGATAGGAAAGTTACAGAGTGGTAGGAAATTAAATGCAGGGGAGTGTATGACATAGCATCAGGTCAGGCTGTAACAGCAAATCAAAATAAGTGTTAGGATTCAAAACGCTGGGGAACAGCACATAGAGGAGGGGGAGGTCAAATCACTTGTTGTAATGCGAGAAAAATCCATGGTTTCATCTCCTTGGTTGGATGTTTTTAAGAGCAAGTTAGATAAATATCTGTCAGGCATGGTCTAGCCTCATAATACTTAGTCCTATCTTGAGTGCAAGGGACTGGACTTGAAGACCTTTCAAGGTCCTTTCTATTCCTACAATTCTGTAACTCTATGACTCAGTAGAGATGCCTTAGGTAGTGCATAGCCTTTGCAAGGGTCATGTCACCCTGGAAGTACAGATTCCCCAGAAACAAGATGATAAATCTAACACATTTAAATAATCTGTAACTTTCATTTCACTTAATATCTATGGATTTTCCTCTGTAGTTAAACCTAAGTGGGTCCTTAGTAAGTATACTTTGTATCATCTTAGGTTTCTTCCTTGATCATACATGTGACTTTTAAACCATCTGCCATAATATTTTATTTACCTAGAATATCTCTTGTTGTCCTAAGTTTTATTAAAGAAATAATATTCTTCCTCTCAAGATAAGCCATACTGAACACTTTATTGCAATCTTATTACAATCTTGTATTATTGGCTGGACACCATAAGAGTAGTCAGTCTGTACAATGCTTCAAGGAAGGCAAATTTCTGCCTCAATTGGTTTAAACTAGACCAGATGTGCTGGGTACAGAGTGAACAGAGTGGCACTTAATTTGACTGGGGTCTGGAGAAACAGTCAAAAGTGATTAATCTTGAATAATTAACTTGAACATCTGTTATGTGGAAAGATTTTATGTCAAGTTCACTGTCCACCATCCTATATTTTCTTTCACTCTTGAGCTGATGAATTGAAGGTATTTTCCCCCCAACCAACCCACTAAATGCCTTGACTGGTTAGTGGTTTTGTGAAATTGCTTCATGACATGCATTCTCCTGTACTGGCATGTTTCCCACAGACTTATTTTATAGCCATACTCCTTAGACTGCATTCGATTTTTATTTCTTTTCATAGTCAGCTAAAAGATTCAAATCCCCTAGAAACTGGTGCATCATTTGTGACAGATTCCCTGAGCTGGGTTGTTCTTACATTAAGTGCTACTTAATTGGGTTCCAGGGCAACCCAAATGAAGGTATTTTATTTTAACAGACAAGTTATTAACAGGGAGTCCCATGCAGTAGAAGGGACTGGGGTGGGAAGAGGGAAAGAGTGTCCATATCTGGTTTTTTTTCTTTCTCTCTTCTACTCTAGATACCAGATACTTTGTTTCAGTTCTTCTCTCCTTGTAGGGGAATGGGTGACTGAGAACAACTTTTAGCCTTACAGATGCTAGCTGAGATTGTCAGTAAGAGTTGGGCATTCAATTCTATGTCCCTGGAACAGTTCCAGCCTGTATTTTACCACTTAGCCAGGCTGGAAGTGAGACCTAGCATGGCAATGCAGGAATCTGAGGCACTCACTTGAGCTCAGTGGAAGCTACATGTGTCATAGGAAGCAGTGGGGTAGTGGAAGCACGTTCTGCAAAGCTGGAGATGGACCCTTACACCAAAAATCACACCAAAAATTAAAGTTATTCCCAGTCCTAAAGGACAAGTCTCTTACCTGATGTACCCGTACTAACACAGGTCTGAAGCATAGACCAGATTTCAGTTTCCTTCTGTCAGGGATTTTTATTCCCTTCCCCTAGAGGATTAAACTCATGGGATGAGTCCTCATAGAATCATAGAAGATTTGGGTTGGAAGGGACTTCAGGAGGTCATCGAGCCAACCCTTTGCTCAAAACAGGACTAACCCTAACTAAATCATACCAGCCTGGGCTTTGTCAAGCCTCATCTTAAAAACCTCTAAGAATGGAAATTCCAATATCTCCCCAGGTAACCCATTTCAGTTCTTCACCACCCTTCTAGTTTTTCCTAATATCCAACCTACACCTGCCTGTTTGAAACTTGAGACTATTGCTCTTAGTTCTGTCATCTACCACCACTGAGAACAGCCTAGCTCCATCCTCTATCTAGAAACCTCTTTCAGGGAGTTAAAGACTGTGACCAAATCCCTCTCATTCTTCTCTTCTGCAGACTAAACAAGTCTAGTACCTCAGCTTCTCCTCATAACTCATGTGCTCCCACCCTCTAATCATTTTTGTTGCCCTCTGCTGGACTCTCGCCAATTTGTCCACATCCTTTCTGTAGTGGAGGGTCCAAAACTGGACAGAATACTCCAGAGGAATAATCACTTTCTTCATTCTACTGGCAATGCTTTTACTAAAGCCCAATATGCTGGAGGTGGGAGATAGTGTGGCTCCCTGCCACTGTAGCAGGACAACCAGCACCAGCCCAGAATGCAGTGACAGCTGTCAGTCAGAGACTCCCCGTGGGACTACCTCCTCGGGGCTGGGAGCTGAGGCCTGGTTGAGTGGGATCTGGCAACAGGGGAATGGACCAATCAGCTGCAGATGCAGGGGAGGGACCAACAGGAAAGCAGAACAATATGTGCTCTTTCTGAGCTGCAGCTTGTCTGCTCTTCAAAAACATTGACTGCTATTTGAAATATCTGTCCTAACAGAGAAAGGAAGCTCAGAAAAGAAGCTATGTCCAAGAAAATCTGGATTTATGGGTCAGGGTCACCAAAAGGTGACAGAGAGATTGCCTAAAGGGCTGACCACCTTTTCTTAAAAACTTAGATTATCCCTGTCCTTGGACAGTAAGAGGGCAAGAACCTTTTTCTTAGTTTGTTTGAAGAAATGGTTGTATGCACAAGCAGAGGAAGAACTTAGTGAGTGCTAGAGGAGAGAAGCAACCCAAATTGTTCTAGGAGGCATTCAGTGATGCCTCCCCCCCACCAATTGGACTGACAGGACCAGACCATACTATTCATAGACTGTAAGCTTTTTAGTGAAGAAGCCATCTGTTTGTGTTTGTACAGCACCTAACACAGCGGGGTCCTCGTCCATGACTGAGGCTACTTGATACTACTGCTATTCATCAACTTCCGGTCCTTTTCTCTAACGACTTCACCACACAATATTCCTTGAATTAAGCTACATCAGTCCAGAGTTCCGCACATACCCACTACGGAAGACAAGATAAAGGACAGGTTAGAGCTACACATTCATTGGAATAAAATCATTTATATTTTAAAGACTTCCATGAATATTTTTTTTAAATAAAATATATAAATGTAGCATTTACAAACTTGTTTTCTCTTCTAAAAAATACCCATCTATTCCTTTCTGATGCGTCCTTGATCCATTCCTTTGATGCTTTCTAGTACTGCTGTTGGTCAAAGTAGTCTCTTCAGATGCCTAGTTATGTTAGGACATTGCTTCCAACCTGTGCTCCATGGACCACTGGTGGTCCACGAGGGTACTGCAGATGGACCAAAGAGGGAATAAACATGTTAATTACTTCAGGTAAGTGTACTTGTGATGTGTGCAATATGTTTGTGAGCGAGCATAATAAGTTATTAGAAATAGCTATGTTTGTAATACCCCTTGATATACAAGTTTGTCTCCTGTCAGCCATCGGCTACGATAAAAATGTTTAAAATGGATTGCTTATGTGGTGGTCCACAAAAGTTTTTGATGGTGATGCAGTGGTCTGCATAAAGGAAAAGGTTGGGAACCGCTGTGTAAGGAGGTAAAGGAAAACACACTAAACATAACACATTGTTTAGCAGACTTGAAAATGTTTTATTAGCTGGAATTTTAGCTGGATTCATCCCTTTGTACAGTATTTCAAGTGTTAACTAAGCAGATCTGTGAACAGCAGCAGCTGTTAGCTGATTAGTAGTTCTGCATCAGGAACATCTTGATCCACTTCTTTTCCCCCCCAATCAACTATTTAATAGTGCTACAGCTAGGTGTGTATGTAATTACTATAATTAATACTAGATAACTAATTAACAGTGCGGTAGGAAGTACAAAATCAGATTAATGTTCCTATGGCAACTTGGCAGAAAATGCTGGGATTTTCAGTTCAGGAAAATCACTGTATTTTTCACCTCTAGGAGCATCCTTTTGTCATTTGGGCAGCTTGTTGGCCAGCTAGTTTAGTGGTGAGAACTCTTAGCAGCCACATTGTGTCCGGGTTGGTTTTTAAAATCAGTCCAAATGTCAAATTTGGGTGGAAAGCTGAAAGCAGGCCCCTAATCTACTCAGGTCAACACAGTGGCTTTCTAAAATTGAAGTTGTACAATGGGGTTTTTTTTTTTGTTTGTTTTTTTTTAGTGGTGGGGGGCGGGGGAGATGTTATTATAGCTTTGCTTTGGCAGAACACATGCTGACTTCTCTGTACCAGCTTTGTTTTATTGCCTGGCGCACTGCCTGCTCATTCCTGGCCTGCTGAATGAGGGGGACCAGTATATTGAGCATCTGTGGGTGCAATTGTAACCCATATGCCTCTCTTTGAGAGACCTACTGAGGGGGGGTTACTGTTGGTAGGCAGATTAGCTACCCACAACCAGAAACTTCTGGAAGCAGAGAGTGGTAGCATTTTGAGCATGCTCCACAGGATGCCCTGCTGGTGTGATGTGATGTGGTGTGGTCAGTCAGATCACATGAGAGCAGCAGTCTGTGCTGGCAGCAGTCTAGAGCTGCTTTGAGAAGAGCCCATGTGCTCAGTTTTCAGGAGAGAAGCTGAGCCAGGAGTGAACAAGATGTTTGCTCCCTCTAATGGGGTCATCTACAACAGATTTTGCAGACATGCACATGGGACTGAGGGCTGGTTGCAAAGGAGAAGGAAAAGCCTGCATGGAATGCTACAGAAGATTCCTGCAAAGAAAGAAGAAGAGGAGGACAGCTATTTCTTGCCACTCAAGCCTCTACACTGGAACAAAGACTGTAGCTGAGAGTTGAGTGAACTCCACCTGGACTTTGGGACTCTAGGGTATCTTTCATGCGGGGGTTTCTGTAGGGATTGTTCTTGGTTAATTGTATTTTATTTTCTTAGGATAAGATTTATTTAGTTAGTAGTTAATAAAATTCATTGTTATGTTTGGTTTTAGTAGTATTTTAATGTGGGGTGATAACACTGAGCAATCTTTGCTGTAAGTCCCATACAGACTGGATCCTGGGTCTCCAGCTGCTTTCTCCACAGGGATTGGGGTTTATTTCTGTGAGGCACTGGAGAAGGGTAACTGAATTAATTTTAGTCCACCCGAAGGTTACACAATGACTTTGAGGATTCATTAAAGACCACACTATTGAATGAGTGAGGAATAGAACTTTAATAACACAGACAAGAATGATTCCCGGGTGAAAAGCTGGGAGCAGCCATGTTCGATCACCCATAGGATATATCTCCTGAGTCACACAACACTGTCCCATGCTGGGGAGTGTCTCTAAAATCACAACTTTCTACAAGCCTATCTCTACAGTGGGTACATAATTAAAAAAAAAAAACACAGTAAAAAATAAAAGGGACAATTCCAAGATATCAGAGTATCTGATTAAAAAATAATTGGGTACAGGTATTTTTCTTCCATGATGCCTACCTAATGAAGAGGGGGAAACCATTATAGATCATGGGACATTTAGCTGAACCAGGTATTCTACCCTATGAAGAAGAATGGGGGCATAAAGCACCTGAAACTACAATACCCATAAGGTACCAAGAGAGTTCAGGACCACACTGATTAATGTTAAACTGTTCGGAAATGAAACATTTTGATTAGGGTTGACAAACCAAATAAATGTGTTGTAGGTTTAAGGCACTGCAACACAAATTTCCACATTGAAATATTTTGGGAGAAGTATTTGGGGTTTTGAATTTTTCCAGAAATCTGAAGTTTACCATGAAAAATGTGAAGGGAAACAACTCTTTTATTTTCATTTTCTACCGAAAAATAATTTCCAACCAACTGTAGTAAATGACTCGTGTTCCATGGATAATTCTTTCAGTCTTCTGATTCTGTGGGGATTCAGAAGCTGGCCTGCCAATATGAACAGAAAGAATACCATGAGACAGCCTAATAAATGGAGGATCACAAACATTCTAATCCATAGCATCTGGCAATGAGATAAAGATTGCTATGTGACTACCCTGTGCAATCTAGGAATACAGCATTGGCCTGCTAGCCAATGCCTCAGTACAATGAGTTGCAATTTAAACAGAAAAGCATTTTTCATTTTCTCTTTCGTGCTCTGATGATCTAATATTACAGAATTCTTGGAGTCCTTTTTGATTTTGAAACCCCTCAATAACCTTCCATGTGAATCTGGATATCCTGGGGGTGTCAAGTCAAGTCAGCATATAGATACTTCCGTCTTCCATACAGGGACATCTCCAACAACCACCACTAGGGCTATGTCTACACTTATGAAAGTTAGTTCAAACTAATTAATTCAAACTAATTTTAGTTAGTTCTAATTAAATTAATTCCAACTAGCAAATTTTAGTTCGAACTAAACAAGTTCCATGAATGGCAGTTGCTTAGTTCGAATTAATCAATTGCATTGAGCTCAATGGGCTGGTTAGTTCGAACTAAGCACTTCATTCAAATTAACATGGCCACATTGGGTTAATTTGAACTAACTAGTTCGAATTAACCCTTACTTCGAAAAGTATAAGCAAATTTATTAGTTCGAATTAAGGAAGCCCTTAATTCGAACTAATTAAAGCCTAGTGTAGCCAAGACTTAAGTTAGTTCAAATTAAGCTTCCTTAATTCAAACTAATTTGTGAGTGTAGACATAGCCTAGGTGTCCTCCTTTTGATAACGTTGGCTATGAGCCTTGAGGTCTCTGGGACATGTTGCTCCGCTGCACTGTACACTGGGGCCCCTCTCTACTTCTTCTGGCTCTGTCTCATCCATTGTGTGGAAACTACCATTCCTAAATTCAGAGTCACTAAAAGAAAAATGTGGAAATGGTGGGTAGTGATGGCAGCCACTGATTGAATGGTCAGAAGGTACCATGTTTATATTTTTCTCCTGAAAACTCATGTTAATCTTATTTTGCCCTTCCAGCAAAATAGAATTTTCCAGATATGATTGTATTATGCAGTAAATATCACAAATAGTTGATAAAGATCTAAACATTTGGGTGCTTAATTGAACCACCTTTAGATTTTCCATGTTGACCACATCCTTAGCAATTATTGTCACTATAAATATAATCATTAGACTATAAAACCCACATTATTTAATGAGCTATATGTACTAGATATTCCCTGCCTGTCAATATTTTATGGACATTTTTTCATAATTATACATCATGTTTAGTTACAGCTTTAAGACATGTGGAAAATGAATTTTGATGGATAGGGTCAGAGCCCTAGCTGGTTTAAATTCCATAGTTAATAGGACTACATCATTTTGCGTAAATTGAAGACCTGCCCCATGAATTCTAATATGACTGGTAGAACTAATTGACAAGGAAGGGATGGCTTCCCCAAAATGTGGAGGCTGTTTTCATTTTGAAGAGTTTGAGATAGAACTGGCTGAAGTGTTTGGGGGAAGTGTTTGGTAAAAAATGGGGTTTCATCCAATTATTTTTTTTTCCAGGAAATGTCATTTGACAAAATTTCTCATTTTAAAACTAATTCCAATTGTTTTCTCAGTCTGAAACGTTTTAATTTTGAAGTTCTTAGAAGAAGAAGCAAACAGAGGCAGATTGGATCGAACGTTACCCTTTATTGCCTACTCGTTTCATGTCGACTCCGTGAGTGAGCAAAGGAGGAGGAGGGAATTGCAATCCTTTTGTGCTTGAGAATATGTTAAAGCTTACATTCATAACAACTCCCCAAAGGTCCTTTTATGATTACATTAACACCCAAGCAATGAGTATTAATAACTATGTGGTGAATATAATTATACTCGCCCTTGTTATTGTTTACAGGTTTAGTCAATGGATGGTAGGTAGGCATTTAACTTTACAATATATTACTTTTGTTACAGTAATGCCTATAATATTGCTGACTAAGCATTTAGGAAGGGAAGGGAGGGGTGAGAAAGTTGATAAGTATGTTCTTTCCAAGGTTCTTACGCAGGACAGAAAGGAGAGCTTTCAGTTACATTTCTTGCTCAAACTAAGAAAAAGGGAGAAGGGAAAGGGAAAGGAAAGATAATATATTTCACTAAATTCCAGTTGCAAGAAGCAAAGCCTGTATGCCCACCAATGACCCCATTATCATAACAACCGTGGCTCAGGTAGAGGCCTAGTGTTGAGGTCTAACTCACTCTCTTACAGAAGTAATAGGGTGTAGTGGAGCAGTGACTCCACTATGGCAGGGAAGCGGTTAACTGGCTGGGGAAGGGCAGCCAATGAGCTGGACTGGGCTCCTGAGCCAATCAGAGGCTCAGGAAGGCAGGCAGCAGGGCAGAGAGGTCAGTCTGCCTGGGGAGCTGCAGGGAGAAGGTCTCTCCTGGGCTGGTAGGCTGCAGGGCAGGACCCTCGAGAGCTCCAAGTGTGGTGCAGCAGCAGGGGCCCAGAGGAGCTGAAGCTCCTGAAGGGAGTGGACAGCAGCAAATGGCTGGAGCAGCAGTCTGAGGGCAGGGACACAGGAGCAGACGGCGGTTGGACCCAGCTGGTGAGAGTGACATGATTGGGGGCTGCAGGGAAGTGTCCCAGAGAGTCAATGCCTGTGAAGTGGAGAGACTGGAGGGAGGTGGCAGACCTCAGAGGAGGTGCCTAGGGTCCCTGGACCGGGGCCTGGAGTAGAAGGCAGGCCCAGATCCTTCCCCACTCCCCCCAGCGTGCCAACCATGGCCATTGACTGTTTTAATTATGGCCAGGAGTGGCATGTGCTCGCTGGCCCTAGACTGTTTTAACTTGTGGCTGGTGAAAAGCGAGTTGGTATGACCACGGGGAAGTGGTCAGAGGACTAGGCCTGGCCACTGACAGATCATCCCTTTCCCCATCTTTATTTTTTGAAAGTCCTCTTGACAAACAAAGCAAAAGAAAAACAAAAACCCACAACCTGTGATAGAAAGTTTTTTCCTACTGTAAAGACTGCAGTGAAATACATTGTCAGATACGTTGAATCTGTGATACATCTTCCTATATAGCTAAAGGAAGACCATTGTAGAGGATCCCTGGTATCTTAAGACTCTCAAATCATGGGGTACACAGCAAGAAGATAGATTAGACATTTAAGGGCTGGACTGAGACAAAGAAGCAGTAGCTCTTGTTTGATTTCTTTTGCTATACTGGATTCTTTATTTAGTACAAAAGGAAAGTACTTCCTAACAACAAAAATGCAAATGCTTCCATCTTAATATTACTAGTAGCATTAGTAAAAGCTTGATAAATATTAGGTCCCAGACTCTGAACTTGTTTACACGAGCATAAATCTGGACTAACATCACATGACAATTTATGCTGGTGTCAACTGAGTCCAGAATTTAGAGTCCAGAATTTAGTTGCATAATTTTCCAAGACATTTTGCTTTACTTTAAGACTCTCAATTCCAGTTAAATATTGATTTTTTCTTGAAAAGGTAAAGAAAGAACCAAAGCAAAACAACAACCAAAAATAAACCCCTATGCTGGGATGAAGGCAACCAGTGTTACTCACTTGTATCATGGCTCTAATTCCATAGTTTCTTCCCACAAAATGCAGCTGAAAAGGGAGAGATGGAGTTAGGATCAGTTCAGATCTTAGACTATACCTTAAGTTGCATAGGTATAACACATAGACCTTCATTCTGCACTGGTTGGACAACATTGAGGGCTTGTCTTCACAGACAGAGGTGAATTTGCCACTGTCAGATCGGTTGGACAACACTGAGGGCTCATCTTCACGGACAGAGGCAAATTCATCACTGTCACATTGATCTCCCTGATCAACTGATCTGGTCTGTGAAGACCCACTCAGCTGATCAAGATGCTGATGCTTGAAGACCAAACCCACAGAAGTAGTAATGCTGAGTCGGAAGAAAGGGGTTTCCCTCCAGGTCAAGCTACTGAAGACAGCACAGTAAGTAGAAAGTAAGCAATCGGAGGGAGATATACAAAGAATTTTAAGTACCCTTCATATCTCTCTTTGACTGCCGCCGAAATTGCCTAGTGGTAAAGACAAGGCCTCAGAGCCTCACTGAATTCTAAATAAAACATGAATGGGGATGGGAAGAATGAGTTTAGATTAAAGTATGTAGGTCTTTGCATGGTGGCAGCAATTTACATACTGAAGAGTTGAGGCCTGAGGTTGTAAACTTTCCTGGGTCAGGACTCCTTAAGTTTATGCAAGGCACTGTGCATAGAGCTAAATGAATAACCAATTTTTCTGTTCAATGGCCAAAATGAGAAATATGAAGAAAATTTGGTTGAAGCCCAAATTGATTTTTTTTTTGTAGTTTCTTATTAAACATGTTTTTTTATTTTATTTTAAGTCTTTTCGAAATGGTATTCTTTAAAAAACAACAGAGAAAATGGTTTTAGCTCTTTTGACCATCCTTCCCATTGTTTATTCATCTGAAAATATTCACCAGATTCACAGATAGTTTAAGTTACCCTGAAGCTGAATTTTACTGCTAACTTATAATTCAACTGGAACATTTTGCCCAGCTCTACTTGTGCAAATGTATGAGACTGCAGTCAGTGGCACTTTGCTGATTTCCAACATTTGAGGATCTAGACCAAGACAACAAATATAAAAGGGGGGGGGGGAGGAAATATAGATGGCTATGACTATACTATAAAAAGTTAAGTCGACTCTGTTAAATCAACTTAATTAGGTTGACTTAAAGTCGACCTCATTAGGTCAACTTAAGAAAATGGTTTCCTTTAACCGGGATTTAGTTATTTGACCTAACTTCCCTTAGGTCGACCTAAGAAAGTGGACTTTTGCATCCACACTGGGCTTAGGTCGACCTAAGGAGGGTTAGTTCGAATACCTCATGGTTCTTATTAAGATGACCTAAGTGTTCATTAGGTCGACTTAAGGAAGCCCCTTAAATTGACCTAATGAAAGCCTAGTGTGGACATGGATTAAGTTAGGTCGACCTAAGCCTCCTAACTTGCCAGTGTGGACATAGCTTCAGCATGTGGACTATCTGCAATTTAGCTTTGCTTTCCTTTAGTCTGTGTTGCAGAGACAACACAGAGACAAAAGCAGAAATCCAGAGGTACCAGGTAAACAGTTTATGAACAAAGAAATTGCCTAATAATGAGACCATTGACAATGAAAACTAGTTAGCTGAGTGCTGAACCAGGCTGTTCTTTCTGTAACTAAGTTCCAAAGGGGTAGCCATCTTAGTCTAGTTCAGAAAAAAACAAACAAGAATTCTGGTGGCACTTTTAAAGACTAACAAATTTATTTATCGCATGAGCTTTCGTATGAGAAAATCCCACTTCATCAGACGAAAGCTCATGTGATAAATAAATTTGTTAGTCTTTAAAAGTGCTACCAAACTCCTTGTTTGTTTTGCTGTAACTAGACACTACCAAGATAGAAAGGGAAAAGCAGGAAGTAATGCTGTAGGGTTTTTTGGAAGTTCTCTATCTCCACCTGCTGGAAATAGTGCATCATTGTCTTGGATTGAGCCCTTTGGCTTTTTTACCTGGAAGTAAAGGCAATTATTTTCTGAAATCTGACGTAGTACACCTACTTTTCACCATATGCATTTTCTTTAAAAGGTTGTTGTTAACAGGAGACTCAGGAAGAAACAGTTCCAAGGTGTATTTATTTGAATTTGTCCTGTTCCCCAATGGCACCCTTAGAGCCAGAGAGTAGCATGGAGAGCCCACATGGTTTTCACATGAACAATTATTGTTCATTATAATTCCTGGAAGTTTTGGGACTCTTGAACTTTGTCATGAATACTTAGTAAGTGTCTGAGAATTTACAATAATTGATCAAAAAACACTGGAATTTATTGATTTCTTTTGCCCCACAGTCGGACAAAATGTCAAATTTGTTATGGAAAAGGAAGTTCTGAACATTTTTATTTCAAACACTTATAATCAATCCAAAATGTGTTGGCTCAAATTCAATACTGAACTGCATCTGATTTAGCTGATGCGGTTCTCAGTTCTCCATCATGGATCCAATTCTTCACACCTGGGCAATCTCTCTTACAAAGTGCCATAAGAACATGAGAATGGACACACTGAGTCAGACCAATGGTTTTTCTAGGCCAGTATCCTTTCTTTTGACAATAGCCAGTGTCAGATGCTACAGAGTGAATGAACAGAACAGGGCAATTTATCAAGTGATCTATCCCTTGTCATTCAGTTCCAGTTTCTGGTAATCAGATGTTTAGGAAAACAAATAAGGGATCTTGTGGCACTTTTAAAGACTAACAAATTTAATTATCTAATGAGCTTCCATGGGAGAAATCCCACTTTATCAAATGTTTGAAGATGGAGAACTTACAGAATGAGAGAAAAAAATAATTCAGGAAAATAATAAATAAATAAAATAAATGAAGGCATGGAGTTGCATCCCGCACCATCTTGGCTAATAGCCATGGATAGACCTATCCTCCCTAAACTTATCTAATTTTTTTTAACACAGTTATACTTTTGGCCTTCACAACACTACCAGCAATAAGTTCCACAGGTTGACTGTGTGTTGTATGAAGAAGTATATCCTTATATTTGTTTTAAACCTGCTGCCTATCAATTTCATCTGGTGACCACTATTTTTTGTTCTATGAGAAGGGATAAATAACACATCCTTAGTCACTATCTCTACACCATTCATAATTTTATAGACCTCTACCTTATCCTCCCTTACTCATCAATTTTGTAAGCTGAACAGTCCCAGTCGTTTCAATCTTTCTTTACATGGAAGATATCCCAATACCCCTTATTATTTTTGTTTCTCTTCTCTGTATTTTTTTCCCCCAATTTCAATATATCTTTTAAAAGAGGGCAACAAAGAACTTCACAAAGTATTCAAGATGTGGGCATACCATGGATGCATATATTGGCATTATGATTTTTTGGGGTCTTATTATCTATCCCCTTCCTAATGGTTCCTAACGTTCTGTTAGTTGTTTTGACAAACAGACTGCTGTACACTGAGCAGATGTCTTCAGAGATTCACAAATCATGGGATTCCCATGATCCACTAGAGCAGTTCAACCAGAGAGGAGACCACAGTGCACCATGGGAAGTATCAGCCAGAGAGCCTGACCCATAAGGGAGAAGGTAGAGAGATAAAGGGACTTGCCTGGGGTCACAATGCAGGTCAGTGGCAGGGCTGGAAACTGAATGTAGGCCTTCCTTCCCAGCACAGAGTTCTTTTCACTAGGCCACATTGACACCCCTGTTGACTAAAATGCTGCAAAGAAAGAGTCAGAAGGAGGAGACTGAAGTTTGTAAGTTCTCATTAAATCTGCATATACTATCTCAGACAGGAACAGACTGTGAGCCATATTTATTCATTAAGCCAGGGAACATAACTGCAATAGAGGCGCGTGAGAGGTTTGCCCACCCAAATGGTGGAACAGTGCCCCTCCGTGGCAGCAGCTTTACTGTACTGTATGTTAGAACCTATCTTCCATGATCCTTGGTTTATTTGAATCCAGTGCTTAGAGTGCACTTCAGCAGGAAAATATTTTAATTATTGACTTTATTACACTAACAGCATTTAGTTATGCTGAAAGCATTGCTGGAGGAGCTTTTAATGATGCATAATAAACTGCCTGAGAAAGGTCAAGTAAACAGTATTACAATGGTAGTACATAAACATTAAAACAGCTGCTGTCTTTTAACTGTATAAATTTTATTTTATTAGAGATTGATTGATCACAACATCATTTGCAATGAAACGTGTTTCTGCAATTTACAGAAAATACAGAAGAAAGGCTGAGCTTCTGTGTTGGTCTCTTAGAACCTTTTTATAGACATCCAGGCAAAGAACTTGACACACTGGACCCATTCCTATCGTGCGGACCAGTAGAGTTTTACCATGCTCCCCTGTATGCATGAATCTATCTGTTGTCTCCTGCCTTAAGCACCTCAGCCCCTGGATTTTTCTCAGGTTTGTCCATCACCTAGTGCATTGTGGTCCTGGACTATGATCAGGGCCCCTACATACTACTGTAATATAAACAAAAATTAAATAGGTTCATTTCTTAAAGAGAGACAGAAAGCAATATTCATTATTTTACTGGGCTATTGTCATCAATATTAGGCAGGTGGAGCTAGTCTAGAAAGCTCCTGGATTCACAGCATTGCACAGAACATAATGAAAATACAATGGAAAGTGAGAGTTAGGAATGCTGGAAAGTTCCTGGCAAGTAGAAAATACTTAGATTGTCTTGGGCCAGTAACCATATTTTAGTTCAGTGTTTGTACTGAGCACAGAGCAATGATGTCTTGGCCCTTATTTAGAGTTCCTATGAGTTGCTGGAGTACCAACTACCACCAATATTCATACAGAACTGTAAGGTCATGGACCAGATCCCACTCTCCTTAAACACAATAGAAAGACTCCCATTGTCAGCCTATAGTTATGTACTGATACTGACTCAATATTAATGGGGTTCCTCCATACAGACCCCTTCACTGCTGCATCAGGAAGAGCCTAGTGCTCTGTCAAGCCACCCAAAAGACGTTTGATCGTCTTTTACCCTTTCTGCCTTTCTTGCTTGGATCTTGGGGATATTATGGAGGAAGCTTATGACATTGCCTTCATAAATTGTTGGTATAAGTATGACAGAGTCAGACCTGAAGGCTACAGGAGGGTGCTAGCACCAGACTTAGTAAATCTTTGTTCCCAGGGTAGCTAGGGCAGGGATGCTTTAGGCCAATTAGAGCAGCTGCAGGCAGTTGGAGCACCTGACACCAATTAAGGCACCTGAGGCCAGTTGGAGCACCTGATGCCAATTAAGGCACCTGAGGCCAGTTGGAGCACCTGACACCAATTAAGGCACCTGAGGCCAGTTGGAGTACCTGACACCAATTAGAGCACCAATTAGATAAAAAGCTCCTGTTGCAGGGAGGCAGTGAGGAGTGGTTGGGGTGTGGTGGTTGGAGGTGGAACTAAGAACCAGAACAGAGCCAGAACAGACCAGATGAGTGAGGTAGAGCTGAACTAACTGGTCGTTGTTACTGTTGGTACTGAGAGGTACAGTCTGTCAGGGCAAGCCAGCCCAGATGAGCTTCAAGATCCTGGATCTTGTGACCTGTGGAGTAGAAAATCTGACCCCTTGGGCCAGAAGGGATGGAGGAGCTTCCCTATGGGAAGTCTGGAGGGAGGAGAGCCATGATTCACCTGGCTACCAGAACCTGAAGCACAAGACCCACAGGCTATGTCTACACTGGCAAGTTAGCTCGAATTAAGGAGGCTTAATTCGAACTAACTAAAGCTATGGCTACACTAGGCTTTAGTTAGTTCAAATTAAGGGCTTCCTTAATTCAAAATAAGAAGTTCGAATAGGGTATTCGAACTAAGGGGTTAATTTGAACTAATTAGTTCGAATTAACCAATGTGGCCATGTTAATTCGAACTAATTTCTTAGTTCGAATTAACCGGCTATTGAAATGCATGGGGATCGCTAATTCGAACTAACTTAGTTTGAACTAACTTTTTCAGTGTGGCCATGCTTGTTCGAATTAAGCTAATACAAACTAACTAAAATTAGTTCAAATTAGTTAGTTCGAACTAACTAATTTGAACTAATTTTAGCAAGTGTAGATATAGCCACAGTGTCTTAATGCACCCCGTTTGCCATATAAGCAACACCTGCCATTCTAAGCTTCCATTTAAAAAAAAAAACACTTAAAATGCTATTTGGCCCGTTATTCCAGCTTCTCTTTCAATTGAAGGTGAATGCAAGGAAAAAATAATTGGATGCATTTCCATGTAGGCATTCAACTATTTTTGTCAAATTCCAAAGGGGTAGCCGTGTTAGTCTATTGTAGAAAGACAACAGAGTCTTGTGGCACTTTTAAAGACTAACAAAATCTGTTAACTATTTTTGGTTATTTTTCTAGATACTTCTTTGTCCAGTGACGGTTCACTTAGGCTGGAAGTAGAAGGAAGTGCTCTTATTGCACTGATCTAGATGGAGAAGGGAGACTGCTACTTGCTCTGGAAGAGATGGGGGCTGTTAGCATATTAGCGGAGCTGTACTAGGCTAGAAGAACAGCAATTTCCAGCTTAACTCACTTAACTTCTCTGTCCTACCTGCATGCTAGAAGCTTTATAAAGAGGCATTCTCTGGCAAACTCTCCCCCTTGTGGTGAAAACAAAGTGTAACCTACCAAGTGTTGGGAACTCTCTCCTGGATCCAGCAAAGCATGTTCAACTTTCAGGGACATGAATTATCCCATTGACTTCAAAAGGGCTATTACCATGCTTATGCCATTTGTTGGATCCTGCTCAAATGCCCAGCACATGGCCATAATGAATACCTGTATTCATACACAAATACCCTGGTTTGCATGTGAATACAGGTGTTTCCTGTAATATTCCCCAAATGTTCCTTTGCACAAGTATCCAGGGGAAAAAAGTGAACAAAGAAGTGTGTGTTGGGAGGAGAGGGGAATTTGATCAGACATAACAGCTGTTTGGAATCTTAATTAATGTTCAACTCCGTTTTGCAGTATTTACCCAACTTTAGCCCTGGCGAATGCTTTTCTATGAAATAAGGGCATATTTAGTTTTTTTTAATCCTTAAAAAAAGAAATTATCCTCTCTCTCCATTTGTTAGACAAGTGAGACCCAATCCTGCAAGCTCTCCAACCATGAAATTTCAAAGTCAGTTAACCAAATCTAGGGTAACATTCTGGCATGGCAAAAGCCCCTTTGTCTTCAGTGGGGGCAAGATTTCGCACATGAAAGGTTTGATGGTGTATATACATTTGGACACACCATGTAACTAATCAAGCTAGGTTTTCAAGAGGGGTCTTGATAGAAGGTTTGGAGGGATTGGCAAGGGAGGAGCTAAAAATATGAGTTATTGTATCAATGTGATATAGGTACATATCTCCTGGCAATCAAAATGAGACCAGCAGATGGCAAGGTTCTAGTTCAGACATAGGTACTATTTAGTGTAATGTATTTCTCAAAATATTAGTCATGTGTAGATGGAATCTGGCCCCAGGAGCCAATGTAGAACAATTCAGAGCAAGGGTAAAAAGGTACAATTCCATTCAATCTAGTGTTTCTGAGAGTAATGGGATTAGCACAAATTACACCTGTGTTAGACTGAATTAACTCTGTATTTCAAATGAAATATGAAGCCAATTGATGGAAAAGGTTAAAAATTAATATGCAACTGATGCCATCTTCTGCTTTAGAAGCTGAACATTTTTAATCAGAAAGCACACACACGCACACACACACACACATACATACACAAACACACACACACACAAGTGTCCCAAAAGTATCAGTTGCCAGATCTGAAGAGATATGAGTCAATCTGAGCACTTTACATCTCAAAGGAACTTCAAGTCTTTTGTTGTCTCTACAGACACCCTCTCTAGGTTGGGGTGCATCAGAAAGTTGGATAACTGGTAAGGAGAATGCTCCATGCCATTGTGGGGGACAAAGACAGTGATGAAATCCCTACTTTGAGAAGAATTCTAAGATCTTCAAGAGAAGGAAGGGTGGTCCAGTGGCTAGTAAATTAGTCTTCTAGAGAACGGAGTTGAAATTTGGGCTCTGGCACTGTCTTCCTGGGTAAGCTGAGGCAAGTTACTTAGCTTCTCTATGCTTCAGTTCCCCACTTGTTAAATGAGGTAACAGCACTTTCTTACATCCTAAGGGTGTTGTGAGGCTAAGAATGTTAAAGGCCGTGAGCTGCTAAGATACCATGGTAAATGATGGGCCATAAAAGTTCCCAAAATAGATGACACCCAGGGGGATGGAGAGTTTCCTTCTTAGCCGTTACTTGAAATGTACATACACGTGTCAACTGATATTTCCACTAATCTACTTATAGGATGATATAGGGCTCAGCCCGTACTGCCTTAATTCAAACTTGCTAGGAAAACCTCCCCAAGTATAAGGGTAGGTAAGCTCTGGAATAGACTTCCAAGGAAGGTTCTGGAATCCTCCATTAATGGAAGTTTCTAAGAACATGCTGGATCTGGAATGATCTAGAGAATGGGTGAGAGTAGCAGGACACTGGATGATATCTCTGGCAGGCGAATCTTCAAATCAACAGTGGAGCTATCTAGCTAGTATGTGGATGAACTGCAACTTTGACATACTCAATTGGATAGCAGTATACAGGAGAGTTAATAGCTACTGAGGGACAATTCATACAACCACCAGTTTGTGATACTTCACATGTACCTCTGGAACAGACTACCTGAATCCAGAAAGAGGAGCTGCTGGGGGGCAGTGGTTCCTCTTAACTATCGTGTAAGGTGTGGGGAGAAATGAGAGACTAAGTTTTTCAGCAAGAAAGGATGTGATGGTAGCAGCCCGAGGAGCTGGAAGAATCATGAGTAGAGGATGAAGTACTGTGGCAATGGAGTGGATGCTATGGTAGCAGGCATGAGGAGCTGTGAACTGCTAGTAAAAGCTATACACTTAGAGGGCTCAGACATGATGGTCACAGAATGAGCGGCAACAGTTTGAGGCAGCAGTTTGAGTGTCCAGGCAGGCTTACTTAGGGATAGCATTGCCTGTTCCTCAAGAGAGAAGCCTTTAGAAAACATCATGTAAAAAAAGCTTGCTCATCAAAAACTTGGTTGACAAATCGCAGTCAATGCGCCTTCATATGAAGTGGAAGGAAAAATAGTAATATATTGATGTTGATTGCTACTGGGAATCTTTAGATATCACTATACAATGAGACTTCTGAATGATCTGAGAGAACGGCTGAGAGGAGAATGAATTAGCTCGCCGTAACATAGATATTGCAGCCCTACAGGAATTATATCTGGAAGGGAAAGGCCAACTCTAAGAGAAGACTCATACCATATTCTGGAGTGGAAAAGCATCTGAGGAGAGAAGAGATGCTGATATAGCCTTTGCCATACACATTGCCACACTATAGCCAACAAACTTTCCTCACTGCCCAAAGCTCACTCAGAGAGAATCATAATTATTTATTTTCCTCTTGCTAAAGACCATCATCTAACAATTATCAATGTGTGTGCACCAATGGTGACACATACTGAAGAGAGTAGGGAACAGTTTTGTGCACTCTTGTCATGGATTTGGTATTCAAAATGAACAAATTGCTACTTCTTGGTGACTTCAATGGTAGAGTTGGCAGTGACTTTACCAGGTTCCTAACTATTACTGGCAACTTTGGAAGTAGCAACGCAATTCAAATGAAGAGCTTCTGTTAAACTTCTCTGCATAGCATCATCTATCTATTAGCAATACTCATTTCTACCAACCAGAGAAGCAATACTACACACAGATGCATCTGAGATCAAAGCACTACCATCTTCTAGACTACATTCTAATGTGGAAAAAAGATGTGAAAGACACATGAAACACCACCACTATGTGAGGTCCAGAGTGCTCAACAGATCATTTCCTTGTCAAATCATCCTGCAACTTTCAAATCAAGTTCCCGAGAAAGAAGCAGGCACCTACTTTGCCAAAAAAAAAAAAAAGTGCTAGATGTATGGAAACTCAAATCCCTTGAAATACAAGCCCAACTTGCCAGGTGCTTATTAAAGAGGTCATAAACTGCCATAACACCATTGCATTAACAGTTGAATGGGCAAGGAAGAGCTGGAAAGAACCACTGCTTGCTGCTTTGAAATCCATCAATGCACAAGCCAAAAATAAGAATCCTGACTGGCTTAATGAAAATGACAAAAACATCTTCATACTTCCGGAAGAGAAACAAAAGCTTCACAATGAGTGCCTTTTCAAGCAAACATCTATTTCCCAACCAAAGCTAAAGAAAATCAAAGGAGAAGTTCAAAGAAAAATAGAAGGCATGAAGGACAAATGGTGGAGTAAGAAAGTTGAAGAAATAGAAGTGTTAAGTGGTAAAAATGACCGAAGGGCTTTACAATGCTCTCAAAGAAATGTACGGGGAGAGAAGTAATACCATTACTTCAATAAAGAACACTGATGGAAACTAACTACTGATATATAAGGAAGATATCACTAACAGATGGAAAGAGCATTTTCCCATCTTGCTGAATCAAGAGGGAACCATGGAACTTTGGAACTTTGAACCAACTACCTACCCAATATGACCTCAATTGTCCAATTAATGTGGAGAAGGCTATCAAGAGCACATGGAGTGGTAAGACACCAGGACAAGATGGGATTCCTTCCAATGGCTACATCTACACTGGCAAGTTAGTTTGAATTAAGGAGGCTTAATTCGAACTAACTAAAGCCATGGCTATACTAGGCTTTAGTTAGTTCGAATTAAGGGCTTTCTTAATTCGAACTAATAAATTGGAATAGGGCTTCAGAAGTAAGGGTTTAATTCGAACTAACTAGTTCGAATTAGCCAATGTGGCCATGTTAATTCGAACTAATTTCTTAGTTCGAACTAACCGGCCATTGAAATGAATGGTGATCACTAATTTGAACTAAGCAAGTGCCATGAATGGCACTTGCTTAGTTCAAACTAACTTTTTCTAGTTTGAATTAACTTAATTCGAACTAACTAAAATTAGTTCGAATTAATTAGTTCGAACTAACTAATTCGAACTAATTTTAGTAAGTGTAGACATAACCAATATGTATAAGCATGGAGGACAAGAACTGAAGTCCCAATCACTCATTCTATACAACATGGGTTGGGAGAAAGAACTTCCACAGGACTTCAAAGATATATTAGTTGTCACTATATACAAGCTCAAAGGTAACAGATTAGATTGTAGAAACTATCATTGTATCTCCCTTTTATCATTAGGAGGAAAAATCCTTGCGAAGCTACTTCTAAATAGACTCAAGATAATACTAGAACAAGTGCTACCTCAGAGTCAATGTGGTTTCAGGGCAGGAAGAGCAACAGATGACATGATATTCTCTCTTAGACAACTATAAGAGAAATGTGTAGAACAGCACAAAGACTTCTATGTAGTTTTTAAGTTCCATAGGGGTAGCTGTGTTAGTCTGTATACAGCAAAAACAACGAGAGTCCTGTGGCACCTTAAAGACTAACACATTTCATTGGGGATAAGCTTTCATGGGTTGCATCTGATGAAGTGGGTTGCAGTCTATGAAAGCTTAAGCCTGAAGAAATTTTTCAGTCTTTAAGGTGCCACAGGACTCTCGTTGGTTTTTTTACATGTTTTTTTGTCAATTTCTCAAAAGCTTTCAACACAGTTGATAGGAACACTCTCTGGAAAGTTCTAATAGCCTATGGATGTCCTGAGCGCTTTGTTAATATCCTTGGGCAGTTTCACAAGAACATGAACAGCAGAGTGTTAATGGCAGGAATTGTGACTGAAGCCTTCCCCCTATGCCACGGGGTGAAGCAGGGGTATATGCTTGCTCCAACCCTCTTCACTTTATTCCTTACAGCAGTGTTCTCTCGCATGAATGAAAATCTCAGCACTGGCGTCTATACGTACAAGAAGGGACAGCAAGCTATTCAATCTGGCCATGTTATGTACTAACATCAGGATGAAAGAAGAGTATGCTAGGGAACTTCTCTTTGCAGACGACTTGGCCTTGGTTACTCATACCCAGAAAGGTATGTAGGAAATTAAAATATATTTTGCTGATTCAGTATGCAAGTTTGGGTTGAAGATCAACACAAGGAAGTCCAAATTACTTTTCCAAACATCCAAGAGACAAACAATGTTAGACCAGATACTGTCATCAATGGTGAGTCTCGAGAGTGCTAACTCCTTCACTTACTGACAGAGGACAATTTTGCACATGCTAAATAATGTCACATCTTCAAGCAGCATCTAGGATTTCTGGGAGCATCAAAATCTTTGGTCTCAACATGAGATCAAACTGACCACTAAAGTAAAAGTCTACAGAGCAATGATTATACCTTCTAAGCTTTACTCTGTGAAGACAGAGACTCTGTATAGAAGACACTGTATAGAAGACATCTGAAAAAGCTGACAAGCCTCCAACTGAGACACTTGTGGCAAATCAGGACATCAAGTGGCAAGCCCAAAATTCTAACACTGAAGTATTAGAAAGAGCTGAAATGCCCAGTGTAGAGGCAAATGTTTCTTCTTCACAGCTGAGGTGGTGCTTCTGAAAATCTTTGTTTATGGTGAATTGAAGGAAGGTAATTAAGGTAGGAGTGGTAAGAAGCTATACTACAAAGACATCTTTAAGAAACATCTCAAGACAGTGGACATTGATGTGGTCCCATGGGAGACACTGACAGAGAACCATGTACAATGAAGAAATGCTGTAGCTAAGCCCGTTGAAAAGGTAGAAGAAAAATAATTAGCAACTTCTCAGTATCAATATCAGCTAAGACACAACATAGAACTATCTCCTGCCCTCAGTGTGTTCAATGTTAGGTTCAAGAGCTGGATTTGCATCTCATCAGCATGTACGAAAGTGCTAGTTGCTCTCATTATTGTTTGTGATGGACAGCCAATGAAGAACTGGTCTTGCCTCAGTACTGAGCAGGGCAAGATGACCTCTCAAGGCCACTTCCAGTAATGAGAAGTTTGAAAAGTGGATAAATTGTAATTTTTAGCCACAGAAGAACTTGGGCCAGGGACCCACCCCAAGCAGCATACAGAAAGCATTTTTTTCTTGGGCCTTTTTACAGTCCCCCCCTTAAGAAAAAATACTGACTCCAGTCATCTGCCCTTCCCATCACCCCAAAAACAGGTCTTTGAGCTGTTCAGTCTCCCAGCCTAGGACCTCATTTTCCTCTGCATAGTAACTCACAAAGGGTAATAGGTTTTCTCTGTGTTGCAATGTATGCTGTTCCTTCACAATTTTTCCACAAATGAAGGGATCCCTCTCCCTAGTCCATAAAAGAACATCTGGCTTCTATCCCTCTTAACCCAGATTCCATGAACTGTTACAGAGCTTCTCCTAACACAACTGCTTCCACAACCATACGCCACCAAGTAGAATAGAGCATGGAGTATAAACACTGCATATGTTCATGGGAGGGGCCAGACCGATGAGGAGCGGAAAGATGGCCCTGTGCTTAAGGCAATGGCTTAGGACTCAAGTGATCTGTGCTCAATTCTTGGCTCCTTCCCCTCCTTCCTGAATCCCCTTTGATAAATCACAGTCTCTGTGCCTCAATTTCTTGTCCCTAAAGTGTCTCTAGAGTCTTTCCTTTGCATATGTATTTTGATCATAAAGTGCGGACAGTCTGACTAGGGCTAACATGGATGAGACCTTGATCTGGTCAGGGGGCCTCTTGATGTCTCTGAAATGCCAATGTAAACAGTGAAGCCAGACTGCCCATCCCTTTCTGTAGAGTCCAAACACCCTGAAGCACCTACAGGTTTCAAGGCAAGAGGAAGTAGGCCCTCCTGCATCCACCTGCAGAGAAGGAAACGTGCTACCTGGGAAAGGGAAAATGGGACAATGTGATTAGAAAGTTGCTTTATAAACAAACATGCCAAAAGCAATTTCCTCAATTCTCTGAGCAACATTTCTGGCCACTAGATGCCACTGCGGCTCCATGCAATGTCATCTTTGATCGTCTGAGAGCAAGTCTTTTACAAAGTTACAGCACTGCCACTTAAGGACGTTGCTATTCTGTTTCCTTAAGAGAAGGGAGAGAAAAAGTGAAAGGAAATGAGCCTCAACACAGGTAAAGACAGGAAGACTGTCAATAATAATTTATCAGCTAAAAACCTCTGACTTCAGTAATTACTCCAGAGTGAGTAGAACTTGCTTCTGTCAGTGTATTTTACCAGACACTGGTGGAAAGACTCAGTGGAAAACTCAAACATAGAGTGATCTGGATCTTATTCTACCAGATGTATAGAAAATTGAATGGCAGTTGGAGATTCTGTGGTACTGAAGAGGCCACAAAAGGCAGAGAAGTATTAGTTTTCAGGTCCTACACTTTATCATGTCATTCTGTTATAGAATATCACACAATGATTATACCTTCTAAGCTGTATAGAAGACACTGTATAGAAGACATCTGAAAAAGCTGACAAGCCTCCAACTGAGACACTTGTGGCAAATCAGGACATCTAGAGGCAAGCCCAAAATTCTAACACTGAAGTATTAGAAAGAGCTGTGTGGCCAGAATGTGTGTACCATTTAATATTTCTTGTAGGCTCTACGCAACCCTTCTGCCGGGCGGAGTTCGTAGCGAGAAAGGCTGGGTTGAATAACTAGGGGCTTCTTTTTAACAATATAACAGAACTAGCTCGAGCCCACACTCAATAACCTAGAAAAATTACAAATGACCCCGAACACCTGTAGGAGGCAATACTTCCTCTCCCACAAGCAGCGAGTCTATGTGTAGAAAAGAAACATTTAATAAAAAGAGGAAAGTAAACCAGCATTAATTTGGGAAAATGTAAGCAGGGTGTGACCAGGTGCAAGATACCTACTCCAGAGTAGGCAGGGCGGTGTCCTTTGCCTTAGGTTCTCATCTGACAGTGAGAAAGTCCAACAAAGAAAAATTCCTTCAGTGTGCCACTCCCTCTACCACAGCACACTTGGTCAGCAAAGTCCCAGAGTTCTGAGTTGGATTCACATGAGTTCACCCTGCACCCAGGGATGGAGAGAAGGCACCCTAGCTCACTCAGCAGTCAGTAATGCTGCTGCTTGTCATCCTTTTGCTCCATTGGCCACGCCTTCACTCTACCATTAGCTACTCACACACTCCATCATTATTCCAAAGGGGTAGCCGTGTTAGTCTATTGTAGAAAAACAACAGAGTCCTGTGGCACTTTTAAAGACTAACAGATTTATTTATCGCATGAGCTTTCACGGGAGAAAATCCCACTTCGTCAGACGCTTTGAAGTCGACCTTGTTAAGTCAACTAGAGAGTCCTCATTGAAAACTCCTGTCAATTGCCTGCATCCACAATGGCAGGTACTAGATCAACGGAGGAGTGGTGCGTTGTGGGTAGCTGTCTCACATTGCACCAGGTCTGGAGGCCAATTAGGTTGACTTAAGGGCTTTCCCGTCTACACTGGCTTAAGTCGACTTAATAAGGTCGACTTACGCGTTAAGTCGACAGTAAGAGGGGATGTTGTTAAGTCAACTTAAGGAAGCGCTTAAGTCGACTTAATAAAAGCCCAATGTGGATGCAGGAGTCTGTAGGTCGACTTAACTTTCCTTAAGCTGACCTAAGGCTCCAGTGTAGATGTACCCTAGGAGCTCTAGGCAGGGCCCACACCACCACAAAGAAACACTTATCCCCCACCCTATTTCATCTCCACTAAGCTGTTGCACACTACCCCTACCTACTTACTGCCTAGCAAGTGCAATTCAGTTAAGGGTGAGTCCATCAATCAGGGCGTGTCAAGCACAGTTCTACTTCCTTTGAGTAATACAACAAGAATAAAAGCCTTTTATTACCCCTGTCCCTTAATAACAAGATGACATGTGATCCAACACCATTCAAAGGTGGTCACTGGGAAAAGCAGCACCATCATGCTGGGCACCAAGGCACAGTGGGTGTGTCTAGGCAAACAAAGGTGAGGTCCTGAAGTCCCCTCCCTTGGTTTATGTGAAATAAGTTTGGTAGTCATCTCTCTGGTTCCCAGGGGAAAAATCATTTATGAAAAATAATTTTTCGTCTGGGAACCGGAGAGATGACTACCAAATTTATTTCACATAAGTGACCAAACCGGAACATTTGGCCACTACTGAACCGACCTGATACAATCTGATACGCACCAAAACAGAGAAGTGCAAGTGATAGGTATCTCTAGGGGAAAGCTCTTTCTGCATATATATGTAAAGATGCTAGATAAAGTGCCAGTAAATGATACTCAAGAAAGTGCAGCATAGTTCTTAGGTTTTGTAGGGCCAATGAAAACGTGGTGTGCTGTTTAAAGGCACCGGTAGCTTTTCTACAGGTACAATCTACCCCGTCCCCATATCCTGAGTCAATCAATCACTCAACAGAAGCATTAGCTAAGAAACTTGGCATCTTTTCATCCACAAGATGTCAGTGTGTCCTACAGCGTACTTCTTTGTAAGCTTGTTAGTGATAATTATTCACTGTACCTTAAATGTAATTCAGTTAATCGCTGGCAGGTTTTTCAGTCCAGAGGAAATAAGATATGTGTTTCAAATAGTATTCTTCTTGTTAAGAAATCCTATTTAAAGAGAGGACTGAAGCTATTTAGATCCAGCAAAAAAATTTTTTTTCTATAAAAGTAAGTAGTTAAAACATTGGTTTTGCAGTATGAAGATCACCATGATCTTTCGGCTTTTGCTGGATCTAAAAAACTTCACTTTTCTATTGTCTGTAGACAAAAGTCTAAAGATCACCAGTGATTTTCATACTGCCAAACCAATGTTTTAGATACTTACTACCCTCTGATACGACACCAAGTAGTTGTGCTGGATTTCATAGTCTGAACCCCGGAGTGTATAAGGCAGTGTTCAAGAAAGTGTCTTTGCATTTAGCACAGAAGAACAAACATTACAGCTGTGACTAACAGTAAATCAAATATATGTAATAAATAGCTGTCACATTGGTAACCCTGGTACATTGTAGCAAGCATTTTTAATATGCTCCTGCTAATTAAGGGTCATTTTCCTTGTCCTCACTGGATTGCAGAACTCGTTTTAAACTGTGACAGAGGGCCAAGTACTCTAGAGTGGTTCCATAGTCATGAATAGTTCTATTGAGACAATGGGAATCCTCGCAGAAGTAAATACTCAAGGTGAGCAAGGATATCAGAACCCAAAGCTCTAGTCCATATAGACACATTTAATTTTTCCTTTACATATAAAATTGACTTTCTCTTCAGGCCAAATCTCTCTCCTGAGATGGTTTTACCTCTATGGAACTATTAAATTCCATGAAATTACTTCTGCTTTATGTTCAGATCAAGGTATCCAACAGAAATTTAGGAGAACTTTACTCCTTGATCTGTCTCATTGATCACAGTGTATTCAGTGTAAGGAGCCTTCACTCAGCTCATGTCTACACTGAAGACATCATCACAGGGCCAAATCAAGCCACCTACTCCATCAAGGGCTCATTCACCTGCTCACCCACCAATGTGATTTATGCCATCATGTGCCGGAAATGCCCCTCTGCCTTATATATTGGACAAACAGGACAATCTCGGCGCAAAAGGATAAATGCACACAAATCTGACATCAGAAGTTGCAACACTAAAAAACCAATAGGGGAACACTTCAATCTCTCTGCTCACTCCATTGATGACTTGCTAATAGCTGTGCTGAAACAGTTAAATAACAAATCACAGCTTCAAAGAGAAACTGCAGAACTCAAATGTATATGTAAATTCGACTCAGTTACCTTGGGTTAAACAGGGACTACGGATTTTTCTCTTATTACAACAGGTGATTTGACCTCACCTTCCTCTATGTGCTGTCCCCAGTGTTTGAACCCTAACATCTATTTTGATTTGCTGTTACAGCCTGACCTGACCCTATGTCATACATTTCCCTGCATTTAATTTCCTCCCATTCTGTAAGTTTCCCATCTTCAAAGTGTCTGACGAAGTGGGATGTTCTCCCACGAAAGCTCATGAGATAAATAAATCTGTTAGTTTTTAAGGCTATGTCTACACTTACCAAAGTTAGTTCGAATTAGTTAATTCGAACTAACTAATTCGAACTAATTTTAGTTAGTTTGAATTAACTTAATTCGAACTAGCAAATTTTAGTTCAAACTAAGCAAGTGCCATGCATGACACTTGCATAGTTCAAATTAGCCAGTTGCATTGTGCTCAATGTGCTGGTTAGTTCGAACTAAGCGCTTAGTTTGAACTAACATGGCCACATTGTGTTAATTCGAACTAACTGGTTCAAATTAGCCCTTACTTTGAAAAGTATAAGTGAATTTATTAGTTTGAATTAAGGAAGCCCTTAATTCGAACTAATGAAAGCCTAGTGTAGCCAAGGCTTAAGTTAGTTCGAATTAAGCTTCCTTAATTAGCACTAACTTGCCAGTGTAGACATAGCCTTACAAGTGTCACAGGACTTGGTTTGTTCTTCTGCAATAGACTAACATGGCTACCCTTTTGGAACTTAAATACTAACTGAATCTGGCCTTTGACTTGTCCAAGAAAGTTGGCAGTCAGCAACAAAACCTGCTCCTCTTGAAGTTAGTGCTGAAACACCCACTGATTTCAATGCAACATTTGAAGTCAGTGGCCCTGTTATTTAACTTCACAGGCAAGTTTGTCAGAGCATGCTGTAAATTTTCTATCCTCCTAAGTTACACAAGCAATCTCTGGCCCAACATATGTGTGATAAGTAAAAAAAACTGTTTCTGGGCCTAATACTCCGCTCCCTATACTGGCAAATTTTCCATTACAGTCAGTGGAAATGTTGCCACCATCAACATTGCATAATCAAAGCTGCTATAAGAACGTGGCAAACCACTTGTAACAAACAATTTAGTGGAATTGGGCCTGTCTGCAAGTTACCTTTGAAAATTTGTTTCTCAACTAACATTGTTCAGATTGTTTACTGCAGGCTCTAGATTGTTTGGCAATTGAATGCTGACATTAGACCCATGACTATTTGTAATTTGTTGTTTATGATAGCAATGTTGCCAATAGCACTGGGTGAAATTTTTGGCACAAAACTCCTCCTCTTGGAAAAAGCATATTGAGTGAGACAGAAATATTCTGGGACTTTGTGTCAACTTCAGGATGGTGGTGGGTTGGTTGGTTTGTAGTTTTGGGGTGGTGTTGGTGGGGGGGGTGTTGTTTTGTTATTTTTTAAAGTAACCAAGAAATGCCTCCCAAAATGAAATGTTCTGGTAGAACACTTTAAAAATAAAATGTACACTTTAATGGTAGTAATAAACATTCCAAAGAGTTTCCCAAAACAAATTTTATGTTGACTATTTCAGTTAATAGTGAATGCCTCCCTTCTCCCAAAAAAATCCATTATTTGTTCAATTCTAATGACCAGCTCTTGAGTTTTACCCCAAATCCCACAATATTTGATGTGTTTTATCTTTCAAACACCATCTTAGAGGTATGTGATTTTTCAAAATATTAGCTTTCATTTAAAGAGTTTATAGCTATTGTGATTTCACAGAAAAACTCCCAAAGTATGATTGGCATGCCTCCTGAAGGCTGACAACTGAGGTATGTTGCTAATGTTAATTAACCTAGGCTATGTCTACACTGGCAAGTTAGTTCGAATTAAGGAAGCTTAATTCGAACTAACTAAAGCCATGGCTACACTAGACTTTCATTAGTTCGAATTAAGGGCTTCCTTAATTCGAACTAATAAATTTGAATATGCTATTCGAACTAAGGGTTAATTCGAACTAGTTAGTTTGAATTAACCAATGTGGCCATGTTAGTTCGAACTAATTGCTTAGTTCGAACTAACCGGCCCATTGAACTCAATGCAATTTGCTGATTCGAACTATGCAAGTGCCATGAATGGCACTTGCTTAGTTCAAACTAATTTTTTCTAGTTCGAATTAAGTTAATTCGAACTAACTAAAATTAGTTTGAATTAGTTAGTTCGAAAGAACTAATTTGAACTAACTTTAGTAAGTGTAGACATAGCCTTAGGTTTTTGTTTGGTTTTTTTTAAATACTTTGGGTTAGCAAAACTGGATTGGTTACTTATTTCACATGGTATATTTGCTCTTTTCTGATTTGATGACAAAGGCATTGCAAAATGGCTACACAAACACTTCCAACAAGAACCAGCACAATAGCCATGAGACAGGAGTTCACCAGGACAGTTTTGTTAACAAAAGGGTCACTTATACAAAAATGTGTAAAGTGAATAATAAAGAGCTCAAATACTATTGAGGTGAATCATGTTTAGTCTACTGAGCGTCTATAACTTTTGAAGTAATATTTATCCAACTTCCCAGGGAGGAAGAGTTTTGTTAAAGTACTGAAGTGTGACCATGTGTGATCTTCTTCTAGTTCCTAGTTCTGCCCCATACTTCTCTTACGACTTGCTTCAAATCACTTAATCCAAGTGTGTCAATCTTACAGCCAACAGGAATGTCCAATCTGGCCCATGAGATAATGAAAAGAAAAATATATATTTTTTGGGGGAGCGGGGTGGTATTTTGTTTTTTGTTTGTTTGTTTTTGTTGCTGAGGCAAGACCATAGGTTAGTCTTAGCTCTAGGACAGTATGGGAATTTGCCTGGGGCCCCACACTGGGAGACCCCCGACAGCCGGTGGGGCCAGGCTGGGGCTGTTTTAAATCTCCCACCGAGTGCATGCTCACACACGTGAGCCAGGACAGGAGCAGCTGGGTTATGGCGTGACAGTTGTCACCCTCGCAGCTCCAGTCAGGCAAGGTGAGGGGCCAGGAGGGGGTAAGAGGGTTGGGGAGGCGTGCTGGGTGGGAGAGGCCAGGACACTGGGAAGGTGGCGGGGCTCAGAGGAGGCAGCGGTGAAGTGTGTTTGTGGAGGCAGGGGGAGAGCAGGGAGGCCAAAGGGGAAGGCAGAGGGGTCCAAATTTTATTGGACACACTTTAGCCCACATTTCTCTTGCTCTCCAATGTGGTCCATCACATTGAATGAATTTGAAACCCCTGAAATCCCTCAGGTTCACTACACCTGAAAAATGGTGATCTAGCACTCCCTTTGTTCTGATGAGCAGGGACTATCTCTTACAATGAATTTGAGCAGCAGAACCCAATCACAGTGGGGACTTTCAGATACTACCATCATGTAAATAATCATCTACTTATGATGCGCACAGAGTTTTGCAGCTTGACACATGACAGAGCTGAACTTCCAATGTAACATCTAGGGGGTCTTGCACCACTATGCTGTCAATGTAACACTCATCTACTATCCTCTTTTATTTTTTCATTTATTCATTCCCCCTATAGAGAGAAGTTGTACATTTCCTAAAAGCAATTCCTTCAAATAAACAACCATGTGTTAACAGAACTCAGAGTAAATATTAATAAGGTAAATATTAACAAAGAAAATCATAGAATCTTAGGCTATGTCTACACTTATTAATTTAAGTAGACTTAGCATGTCCACACTTAAATTTAAAGTTGACTTAGGGGGAATTTACAAAGTCAACCTAGAGCGTCCACACTGGATGCCTAGGTCGACTTCTAGGGGTTAGGGGGACCTTGGGCAGGTCCACAGTGGCAGGGGGGCACCCGTTGCCCAGTGCCAGCGGGCTCAGCCTTTGCCCCATTGTACCTGGGTACAATGGGGCAAAGGGGGACAGGGACCCTGGCAGGGCATAGGGGCAGGGTGGGCAGGGCTCTGCCCTGCCCTTTGGGGGGGCATGACAGGCTCTGCCTGTGCTCCCTCCGGCAGGGAGGGAAGTGGGGGAGTCTTGGAGAGCCCTAAGTCAACTTTAAGTCAACTTAGGGCTACTACAGGTCTACACAGGTTTAAGTCGACTTTAGAAAGTTGACTTAAGCCTAAACTCGAATTAAAAGTAGGTTTAATAAAGTCGACTTAATTTTCATTAAGTCGACCTAAGAAGCTTGCTTAAGTCAACTTAAGGAAAATGTAGTGTAGATGCAGAGTAAATTAAGTCGACTTAAGCAAGCTTTAGTCAACTTAATTTACAAGTGTAGATGCACCCTTAGAGTTGGAAGGGACCTCATGAGGTCATCTAGTCCAACCCCCTGCTAAAGGAAGGACTCCCACTAAATCATCCCAGCCAGGGTTTTGTCTAACCAGGCCTTAAATGTTTCCAAAGATGGAGATTCCACCACCTCCCTAGGTAACCCATTCCAATGCTTCGCCACCATCCTAGTAAGAAAGTTTTTCCTATTATCCAACCTCGACCTCCCCAGCCGCAAGTTGAAACCAGTGCTCCTTGTTCTGTCCTCTGTTAGTACTGAGAACAGCCTAGCTCCCTCCTCTTTGGAGTACCCTTTCAAGTAGTTGAAGGTTGCTATCGAATCCCCCCTCAGTCTTCTCTTCTGCAGACTAAATAAGCCTAGTTCCTTCAGTCTTTCCTCAGAAGTCATGTGGCCCAGTCCCCTAATCATTTTCATTGCCCTCCACTGGACTCTTTCTAATTTGTCAATCTTTCTCTTTATAACAAATTCTTGCAAAAAACATTGTTTATCAATATGCTTCAGGAAGGCTCCACTAGGAGCTCATAGTTTTATATTCTGCACTGTCTATTTCACGACAACAGCAACTTCAACCTAAAGTGTATTATTTGCATTTGTTCTATCACATAAAGCAAGAGGCCTGACTAACTGATGTGAATAGCAGAGCCCAGAGACGATATCTGCTCATTTTTAATACAGAGGAGAACTTTATAGGAAATAGTTCTAGTTTGTTAATATAAATATATTTACCTTGTTGTGTATGCAGGAGCAGTAAGATACCAGTAAAATACATTGTCACTCCAGTAAAGACACTGCCACTCATTTAGAGTTGGTTTCAAATTCTCGGTCTCTTATTCAGGTGAAATCCCCACGTGTCTCCGTGGGAGTTATGCTTAAAAAACTATTATAGAGTATGACTCATATTTACTGTTTCTTGTGTATACAAGGGTGGTCTTAGTGAATCTAGGGCCCTGGGCAAAAGTCAAGGATGGGTCCCCACATGCGGCATTGACTTTCGTCCCTCTTTGCCCCCAACACATGTCCGCCTGCCTTCCAGCCTCCTTGGCTACTCCGGCCCCTCTGTGGACCCTACCACTGCACCCCCAGTCCCACCCCTGTCCCTCCAGCCATACCGCCCTGCCCCACGGGTGGATCCCCTCCCAGTGTGGAGCCCTAGGCAAATGCCTAAGCTGCCCCATACCTAAGACCGCCTATGTGTATATACTGTTTGCTCCTAACAGGAGCCCAAATGGTATTTGACTCTTCTCCATCCCTGTTGAACTTCCAGCTTCAGCAGAGTTACAACATTTTATACCAGCTGAAGATCTGGTCTGAAGCAGTAAAAGAGTAAGGAAGGATAGCCTACTGCAGTGGTCTCCGACCTGTCAATTGTGATCTATTCCTGAATAGCAGTTGTAGTTAAAACCGTTGTGCCATCTGTTGGTGAAAAGTTGGAGACCAGTGGCCTAGTGGTTAGTGCATTAGCCTGGGAGTTTGGAGACCTGGGTTTCAGTCCTTATTATGCCAAAGCCTTCCTTTGTGACTCAGTGACTTGTCTAGAATCCATGGGCCTCAACTCCACATTGGGAAAACAAGGATACATTCTTGTGTGGCAGCTACATTAAATATTCTGATGCAGTTGGATTTTGTGGAAATGGGGCCTATGAAAGTTCTGTGGATAACATGGATAATCATTGAATGGGATGGGATCTTAAATGCCTGGTTCTACTTTCAGTAACGTCAGTGAACATTTTGCCATTCATTTCTTTGGGGACAAGGATGTTGCCCCATGGCTTTCATTTTGCAATTTAATAGCTAGAGAGAAAAATCAAAGTGATCCAACAACAATGAATATTTACCTAATTCTGAATAAAAGACATTTGTATTGAGTAAAGTAGTAGTCTCACAGAGGATCAAAGACATGTTTTTTTTTTTAAATCGAGCGTTTCTTTGCGACAACATATTATGTTCGCTCAGCTAGCTCATTTGTCTGCTGCGGTTCCACTTTATCAGCTTGGAGTAAAAAGAATTGATATGTCTGGATAGATAAAGTAAATGGAAACTCAGGACTCATTCCAATTTGCTGTACTTTGACATATTTTACAAAACTGAGAGAAGCCAATGTAACACTAGTTGCTGTCTCTATATAAATATTGCACATTAGAAGATCTCTAAAGAATTGTTTGTTTACTTTTCCCCTCCGCTAGCTTTTTGGTTTTATAACTGGAAGACAAATGTAATGTTTTCTCACCACATATGTTTGCAATCCAAAACACTATTCCGGCACAAGCATTCATCTTCATTGGTTGGTTACCACTCTGATAAAACACAGGAAAATATTTTCCAGTAGTGCCAGATACTAATGCAGCACAAGTTTATAACTGTAATGAGTTCTTTGCCATGGAATAATGGTTGCTAAAGGTTTTTGATCAATGCCCACAGGACAAATTCACCTCTATTGTAACTTTGCTGACTGGAATTGAGATGCACTAGGGTTTAATCTGAATCAGGATTTACCATAGGTTTTGCTGGTTTTCTTAATCCTAGACTCCAAAAGTAAACATAATTAAAATGAATCCACAAGTGAGCTATAAAACCATTGGCCACCTGTGGCAGGGGAATGGCCATGGGTGGGTCCTGGTGGGCCAGGGCACATCCACCTGTAGCTGAGGCCCACCCACTACAGTGCCCGCAGGGATGGCAGCGGCACAAACTTTGCCGTGGTGGCTGTGGGGCTGGCCAGCAGCTGGCTTGCAGCTCCCTCCGCTGTCGACTGGCTGGCCCCAGAGCCATGGCGACGAAGTTCGTACTGAAGTTGGGTGCTCCCCATCTCTCCCCCTCCCACAGCTCCACTTGCTAAATAACAAGTAGAGACAGAATGCTGGCAACTGGAATGTCTTAAGCAGCTTCTGGTCACATAACCAGAAGCTTCCCTTAGCCAGGCCCACTCTGCAGATTCAGGGGTTCAGCCAGGAAATCGGGGCTAGCTATGCCCCTGACATGTGATCATTAAAGATTACACTTCTTGCAAGAGTAGTGATGTTTTCATCTAGTTTTAACAAAGGAGCTACATTTTGCCAGCCTGGAGTCTTAATAAGGTAGTCAACTCCTAAAGAGGATTTCTGTATGGTTAGACTACTGCCAACCGTCTCCTCACTAGGGGTATGTCTACGCTGGCAAAGTTAAGTCGACTTTGTTAAGTCGACTTAACAAGGTTGACTTTAAGTCGACTTAAAGTCGACATAAAGTCAACCTTGTTAAGTTGACTTAACAGAGTGAAAATACTTTGTCGACTTAAGTTGACCTTGTTAAGTCAACTTAACGTCTTTAAGTCGACTTAATAAGGTCAATTTAGCACTAATCGCCATCCACACTGGCTTTAAGTCAACTTAAGAAGTCAACTTAAGGCTTAAGTCGACCTCAGAGGAGATGTTATTAAGTCGACTTAAGCCCTTCCTTAAGTTTACTTAATAAGAGCTTAAATTGACTTAATAAAAGCCCAGGGAGGACACAGCTTTCTTTAAGTTGACTTAAGCCTCCTTAAGTCAACCTAACTAGCAAGTGTAGACGTACTCTAGGAGCTGCCCTGGCATGGTGGCTGAAGAGATGTCTCTCTCTGTTATAGGGTCTTGTATTTGTTTGATTTTCTCCACTGGATTCTTTTGAACATTCGGATAACAAGCTGGCAACAGTTGTTCCAAAATGTGAGTTTGATCTTCCTGATTCCCACTGGTTCTATGCAAAATCATCCCACTCCCCATTTTCTCCTTATCTATAAGCACAAGAATTTTGATAGCAGCCATTATAAGGGCAGTTCCCAAAACATAGCAGCTCCTACAGGAAAAAAAACATAGTCCATGAGATAGGAGGAGCTTGTGGATTTAGGCAGCAGAGCAGAGGCAAATGGTAACTGCAGGAGGACTTCACTTACTATAGATACATGAATCACTCAGTATTACGCAAGTCTCTCAGGTTTATCAGATGGTGCCAATGACTTCCTCAATGTTGGGAAGGACAAACTCCACTTCTAATGGAAGAATATTTGGGAAATCTAGAACCTAAAAGTCTTTTCTCCTTCATGAAGACATTGGCAAGAAAGATTAGCAAACCTTACAAGTTCCATCTATCAAATGAAGAGCTCCAGCGATTGGTCCTGAGGCTGGTTTTATTCAACATATTCATTAATGATCTGGATGATAGGATGGATTGCAGTCTTAGCAAGTTTGTGACTGACACTAAAATGAATTACAAATAAAATTACAGCTGGGGAGGTCAAGGTTGGATATTAGGAAAAACTTTCTCACTAGGAGGGTGGTGAAGCATTGGAATGGGCTATCTAGGGAGGTGGTAGAATCTCCATCTTTGGAGATTTTTAAGGCTCGGTTAGACAAAACCCTAGCTGGGGTAATTTAGGGGGAGTGGTCCTGCTTTTTAGCAGGGGGTTGGACTAGATGACCTCATGAGGTCCCTTCCAACCCTATTATTCTATGGTTCTATGAAGGGTGTTGTAGGTTACGGAGTTGCCTAGACAAATTGAAGGATTGGGCCAAAAGAAATCTGATGAGGTTCAGTAAGGACAACTTCAGAGTCCTTCACTTAGGATGGTAGAATCCCATGCACTGATGCAGAATGGGGCCAAGTAGTAGTTCTGCAGAAAAAGATCTGGTGGTTACAATTGACAAGAAGCTGGATATGAGTCAACAGTGTGCTCTTGTTGCCAAGAAGGTTAATGGTATTTTGGTCTGCAATAGTAGAAACATTGCCAGGAGATCGAGGGAATTGATTATTCGAGACCACACCTTGAGTATTGTGTCCAATTTGGGGCCCCCCACTACAGAAAATATGTTGACAAATTGAAAAGAATCCAGAGGAAGGCAACAAAAAAAGGTTAAGGGACTGGAGCATATGACTTAGGAGGAGAGCCTGAGGGAACTGGGCTTATTTAGTGTGCAGAAGAGAAGAGTGAGTGGAGCATTTGATAGCAACCTTCAACTATCTGAAAGCGGGTTCCAAGGAGGTTGGACCTAGACTGTTCTCAGTGGTGGCAGATGATACAACAAGGAGCAATAGCCTTAAGTTGCAGTGGGGGAGGTCTAGCTTGAATATTAGGAAAATCTTTTCAACTAGGAAGGTGGTGAAGCACTGGAATGGGTTACCTAGGGAGGTGGTGGAATCTCCATCCATAGAAGTTTTTAAGGCTCAGTTTGACAAAACCCTGGTTGGGATGATTTATTTGGTGTTGGTCCTTGTTTGAGCAGGGGTTTGGACTAGTTGATCTCCTGAGGCCCCTCCCAACTCTAATCTTCTATGATTCTATGAATCTATACATACACAACATAAAGGCCAAATCGTTCATGCTATGTTTTCTAGTACCTCGTGCTGCCTACAATGGGAGTCATGCATATGCATCCAAAGGGGAAAAAAAAGCTCTAATTAGATAAACATCATAGATAGTTTTGAAAGTTCCTCTGCTGTGATAAGGAGCAGCAGATGTTTCATGGAAAACTGAAAGCTAATTTCAGACACAGTTTTATGCTCTGCCAAATTCTCTCCTCCATTACACCTGTAAAATGCCATTGAATTCAATAGGATTGCATATGTGTAACAAAGAGCAGAAAGTTGTTATAATAATTCAATTGCCTTTTGAACTAAAGGATGAAGACAAATGTAGAGGATCTAAAAAAAAAAAAGTCAGAAGACATTTTGAGTGAAAGAAAACATTTTGTTTGATCCTATTCAAGTTTCCATTGTGATTTAAAACATTAAAAAGAGGAGGAAGTGGTATGACCAAGTTCAAAATCTTATGTACATCAGGTAGAGGGGAAGATTAAACTTGGATCTCCTACATTGCCAATGAGCATCCTCACTACTGGGCTGATGGCTATCATCTTCTTTTTATTACTCCAGGCCAAAAAAATCTTTGTTTCAGTAATGTCAGAATGAAACCTTTCACTTCAGCATTTCCAAAACATTTTGATGTTTCAGTTTCATCAGAACTCTTTGCTGAACTCCATATAGAAATTGTGAATAATTTCAGGTCAACCAAAACTGGGTTTGTCAGCAAATACTTTATTCACAAAAAAACATCCTGCCCAGCTCTGTACTGGACCGTGATTCATAAGGACCAGATTCAATTCCTAGCACTACCGCAATCTTTTTGAATGACCTTGGACAAACCATTTATTTCTAGACCCCAGTCTCCTATCTGCAAAATGGTAATAAATACTAAATAGCTCGTCTATTTAGACTGTAATCTCTTTCATTGTAGAAATGGTTTCCTGCTACATGTTTCTATTCTGGCTGTCATGGTAGAGCCTGATCTTGGTTGGAGCCACAAGATGCTGCAGTAATACTCCCAATTCCATATACTCTTGTAGGGCAGTGGTTCTCAACCACTCTTTCAGTACACATTACTGTGTCACCACACAGTGGTAAGTGTGTCATGGAGAGCCAAGGAGAGGGCTGGATTTGGCCTGGGGGGGTGGGGTGTGTTGGTGTGTCTTGTAGGGTTGCAATAGGCCACCAAGTGTGTCATGACTGCAAAAGGTTGAGAACCATTGTTTTAGGATGCAGGAGTGATCATCTTGGCCACAGTAATCCCTCCAGTGAGAAACGCCATGCAAGGAAGAGGAAGATCCAAGAGGTTCCCATTGGAGAACTGCTGCCTAGTTGTTTATTTGGGGGCCAACAGAACCTCCCAAGTGCAGCAGATCCACCCCACCTACTCATCTACATAGCTCAGCTTTTGCTCCACTGTAGTAAGGCCAAGCTCACAGGGCTATTTCTGCATCCACAAATCCCTTGAATCTGTCTGGCAGGCAACTGTCCACATTTTACAGTTGGGGAGACTGAGGCACATGATTCATGCAAATTCTGATAACAAACCCACTCCCAATTCCACTGACAGAGCCCAGATAACAGGACCCCGCTTAAATCAGCAGCCCATTCTTCCAATGAAGTCCCTATCAATCACCAACACCACATCAAGTTCTTGGTCTACATAATACTAACTTGGTTTTATTTTAATCTGGTGCTGCGGTGCACATGCATATATCTGCATAATAATGAATATAAGGTACTGTGCCTATGCATTCGATTGCTTGCAAAGCAATGAGTTCCATAACTGTTTTCAATTCCTGCTTTCCTGTATGCCAGCAGCAATTAGATAACGTTATGGACTAATTGCTTGTGGAATTTGGTGTTTATTTCATTTCTAAGTTCCACGGGCACCAGGAGAGCACTTTAAAACTTGAGACACTTGCTTTAAAAAGAGACAGACACTTACAACTTAAAATAGATGCAGAGCTTTCTGATAAAGTGGAAAGAGAACATAAATAGTCTATGCGGCGGTACACCAGACTTCCTGAATCTTGGATTTGATTCTCTCTTGCCTTGCATCCTGTGCAGGGAGCAGAGAGTGTTCGTATTATTTGGCTGCCCTCACTTGGCACAGGTCTGACTAGAGAAAGTGAAATGGGTAGGTGCTCACAATGGACAAATCATACCTCTGTGATTCACTAGCCCTCATATGTCTGTGAGCATCCCATGGACGGTATGGAAAAATAGGCTAATTTTAAAACGAATTATAAACACTTTCAGGAGTACTAGAGGTCTTTCTATCCAGAGGGATATTTGTGTACAGTAATCAACCAATTCCCACTGACTTCGATAGGAGCAGAACAGGCTTTATTTTGGAATTTCTGAATTTATAATCTCCCGAATCTGACATTACAGTCTCCATAGCAACTGCTTGTGACATCACAGATGCAGGGTGAGTAATAATACTCAGCCATTTTCCAATGTCAACATGAATGAACTCACATGCAGCCTAGAAACTGGTAAAGATTCCCCTCTACTCCATAGATGAGAGGTTTAAGGCAAAGAGGTGGGTGATTTGCCTCGGGTTCATGACAAAATTGGTATTAGATCTGGGATGGGCATTAAGGATCTCCTGGCGACTAGTCCTGTGCACAGGGCACAATGATAATATTTCATTGTTTAATATTTGTCTACTGTGCCACCGCAGATCATGAGCCTTCACAGAGAGAACAAAGTCAGTCCCTGCTCATAGCAGCTTACAGCCTCTTCCCCAAAGAAGGAATATGTGAGGAACTGGGAAGCACAAACTTGATACACTCACCTTGGAGGAATTGTCTCCCTGCTGAAGTATGGGATGTGCCACCTTTTTATATTGCTGACTGATGGCGAGGTACAGCCATGGAATGTCCCATTACCACTTAGCAAGAATGGGAGGCTTGGTGGTGAATTTAATGAGGGTAGGATTAGTCTCTTAATCTGTGCCTAATGCCTGGGTGCTAATAGGGGCCATATCTATGCCAGGCTGGAATAGGACCCTCAGCATCAACCTGCAATTGACGTTGATCAAAAGACATTGCTCTCTCCTCCTATGCAAAGTTTGGCTGGAGGAGCAGCAGTTCTGCTTCTACGAGTGCCACTCAAACCTGCACTAGGAAGTTATAATGAACTCCAGGGTTGTCTGCAATTGCCACTGAATTTGTTTCCACCTGGAGTGGCTTTGGTGCAGTTGGAACTTTCTAGAGATGTCTTATGGGCTGGAACATTGTCTTCTCTATTAATTACTTTTAACAATTAGATAGGACTTGTTATGGAGTCTGTGCAAACAACAGTCAAGGAACTCGTAAATAAACCCACCAACTTTCAGTTCCTTAAGATTGTCGCAGTCTTCAGCTAAATAGCAACCAACAACATGTATCCTGGGAACTCAGTTGTATTTAGTTAGGACTTTGTAACCATTTACAGCTTGACATTGCGGTTGCCTGTCGACTATTTGCACCTTGTGGACTAGAACTCAGGACCTTTAACACCAACACTGTTTTCTCAGATACAGCCTTAAGCTAAACAGAAGGTTTTTTTTCTTAACGATCGATTCCTCTTCAGATACCAGAGTGATAGTCCATTACAAACATGTGTGTAAGTCTGATTCTCTATAGTAGAGGGACAACGGTGAACATACCAGAGCCGCATAAGAGTAGAGACATGAATTGTTTGGTAGGGTTGATTTTTTTTTTCTTTGTTGCCTTCCTCTGAGCCTGTTGTTCTGGTAGTTAGCCTTTCTCCTCAGCTTCGCCAACTTGAAAGTGGGTTCCAAAGGCATACAGATGAAGACCTTATAGCCTGACCTTAAAAATGGAGTTGACTTTTCTCTTTATAATGGGAAGAAAAAAAATCCTGATGTGATGGATTGGTGTCAAGGGTCAGTTTCAGAATTTGCATATGAACTTCATGGTTTGCACTGACATCTAATTACATTAATCTTTTGGGGGCTATTGTGAGGATTCATTAGTTAATATCATGAAAATGTGTAGAAAGTGCCAAAATATTGCAGAGCTCCCATTGGCTTCAAGCCCATAATTATTTACAAATTGGATCCTGATTCTATATCTTCCCTTCCTTCTATTGGTAACATTTTAATATGGTCCCTTATCTAACCCATTCTAAGTGATTTACCACTAATAATCCTGCACTAGCAGAGGGATGTACTCAGTGACCTGTTATTCTTTTCTGTCTCTAACTCCTCTGATCTTTAACTTTTGAACACAGTACACCATATATCCCAGTAATGGGGAGGATCTTCAGAGATACATAATAATCTCACCAGTATAGATTCAACAACAAAGGTATACACTATTTCTTAGCTCTAGAATCTGTAAGAAGATATTTTTAGCTTGCATATTTTTATTTTATACTTTATAGCTGTGGTGACAAATTTTAATTTATGTTTATATTTATTTCCAGTGTTTTATTATGTTTGCACTCATCTGAGTTAAAAACCAGAATGGAAGATTGTTATACAGTAGTTTACTTTTAAAAGAAATAGGGCTTTTCAAGAAGCTAATACAGTAAGATGTATCACCAGCCTGAATAATTGTGACAACCGTAGACCGTATCAGCGCCTGTTTGTTTGGACAATACCCTACTGCATTAAGAAAACCATCCCAGCTGTCTTGGGCTCTGGAGTCACCCATTTCATCACTTGACACTGAAGCAGATGTTATGGATTGATAACAGACTTCACTTCGTTCACTCCACATCTAAGATTACCTCTGGAAAAAAAAAATCAAATACATTATAACGCTCCCAGCCATTTGTAAAGAAAAAAATATCAGCAATTTATTTCCCCCACCCCCGTTTTTTGTAGCATTAAATGTCCCCTTTTCGCTTTGAAAATATATACTACTTTATGTATTTATTTATTCAAACGCAGTTACAGTGTGGTAGGTCTGCAACAGAGTAAGCAAGTGAAAGAGATTTAATGATTTAATTAAATTAAGACTTGGACAGGCTTTAGGATTATGAATTACATTTTCTGGGCTCCCAGGCATGTTGCACAGCATGTGCCTCAGTCTGGCCTTTAGAATATTAAAATCTGTGTTAAGAGAATGTTGAAATTTGACAGTTAAGCACAAAAGCTCTGCTTTTCAAAAGAGCCTAAGGGACTTAGGAACCTAGTTCCCATTGAAATTTGATAGTATCAGAGAGCTGAATTCCTGTGACCTCCTCTGAAAGCCCCAGTTTAAAATGTAAGGAAATCATGGGGAAAATTTTCAAAAGCACTTAAGTGATTTTCCTTTGAAAGTAAATGGGCACTTGTGTTCCTAAACCTCTTTGCTGCTTTTGAAAATCTCAGCCAGCAATGTTAATGTTGGGTAGAGGCAAGGAAACACATCCATTTCTGGCCCAGTTTTTGGTTTTGGGTGACAATCACGCAAGACTTATTTGATCTTCTTGGCCTTGTCTCAAAATCAGGAATTTAAATCTCAGTTTTCCTTTGAGCATTATAACACCCAGAAATATGCTGAACATTCAGAGAAAACATGAAAGACCCGTCTCTTTTTAAAAGTTTGTGGTCTAATTGGTCTTGACAGACAAGTGAAGACAAAGCGTAGAGAAATCAAAAAAAGACGAATTATTTCATTGCAGGGCTTTGCACTGCAGACCTCTGTATGTCTTGGACATTCTGTTATATTAATGGATGCAAACATATTCAGTTTTGGTCAGTGATCCTACAAAAACAAGTTTTGAAGAGAGACTTGAATTAGGGTGGTTGACTTAACAGACAGCTTTTGAGAGGATGCTCCATGTGTAAAGGGAAGAACGGAAGAAGGTGCCGGGATAGAAGGAAATGAAGGAAAGGGACAGAGTATTGATTGATGTCGATGTTATGAACGGAATAGTGGTGGGTGAAGAGGGACTGGGAAAGGACAGCAGGTAAGAGACATAAGCCTTGGTCAGAGATATGAGTCCAAATTCTCCCAATTTAATTCATTGTCTGATACGTACCTGGGAGGATGTGGGTCATAAACTTATGTAAGCTGGGGTTTAGCACCCATTATGTTCATTGGGGTGGCCTCCACATCAGTGCAATCCCCAGGGTGGACATGGTGAAGGCTGGCCCTCTTTAGAAACAAGGAGACAAGGCTTGAATAGGATGCTCAGCATGATGGGGAACCAGTGAAGTGATACCGAAGCAGGAGCATGGGTGAGTGGGTGCAATGGGTAAATGATATAATCAAATTTAAAATCATTCAAATAAAAAATCTAAAAAGGCACTGCAGGAGCTCTGAACCCATGATCTGCAACTAAAACCAGATACATGAACCCACGTGACTCTAAAGGAATGAGAGCTCTAGTCTTTAATGAAAATTGGTAGATACAGCTATCAAAGGAAGCATTAAGACTCAACCATAGAATCATAGAAACACACATATAAGTGAAAGTAGGTTGTGTCAGATTCTTACTACCAAAGGTTGAAAGTGTGTTTTGCATACCTTGAATAAGGGATAGTGTGATGTGATGGAGGACTCTCTTTCTTCCAAAGCTGCTGGTAGTCACTTTGCTCCATTTACACCGAACTGTGCATTGGTTTTACTCTATGCACTGTTCTGGGGCAGGACGGAGCCATGTTTTTCTCCATAGATTTGCTTCTCCCACCACCAACACACCCCCTTTCCAATGATTGGCTCACAAGGCAGAGTACCGCACAAGAAATCTGTGGGGTTTCTTGTGAGTTGCCCTTGCCTAGACCACACAAGGGGGATGAGTAAGACATCTGAGAGTTTGAGTCTGAGTTCCAGTTCAATTCCCTATACTAGAGTGCTTAGTCTTGGCCAAGCCACTTCCCCACTGTGTCCATTTGTTTCCCCTCCCACATCCTCAGCTCTTGCTTTTCTTGCCTGTAAAATTGGCAAACTGCCTCTTAATCTACATTTGTAGAATACCTAGCACAATGGCATCCTCTACCACAGATGAGACTTCAAGGCGTCACTGTACATAAAGAATTCCACCCATTGTATATTAAAAGAATGTTAAAGTTGCAAAGTTGAGCATTCAGATGTTGGGAAATGCCAGAATTGCGATTGCCTGCAGAGTCTTTATATGCCTTCTCCTTGTCTGTATCCATTATCATGCAGTCTTTAATTACATGAGTGAGCATCTGGGCACTGATGTTTTTCAGAGTCTTATAACTTGACCGAATTCGGGTACTTGCTCAAGGGGAGGGGAAAAGGAACATAATTTCTGAAACAAAAGATAACTCCACAGCCACCTTTCAACTTTATGCTCCAAAGCATGGAGGGGCAAAAGCTTCTCAACAAAATGGCTATAAGAATTATTTTTTTATGTGGACAAAATATTTTATTCTTGGGAAAAAAAATCAATTAGTAAAATACCAATGTTCCTGGGTGGGACATTGGCAGCGGAGATCCAACCACAGACCTTTTAATCCTAATGCCTGAGCCAAAGAAAACACTTCTCTTAGCCAAAGCTTTAGTTAGCTCATCAATCATTAGAAGAGCCACTAGAGGGGGACAGAGCACAACACGAAGCAGTTGTGGCTTACAATAATAATCATCTGCCCGAGGCAGGCATCTGGCATTGAAAAATTCTGAACAAATGGTTCAAATGTGGCAAATATAAGGCCCTTATAATGGAAAGTGTTGAACAATCTTAACTACAGGCAGTTCTATATGCTTAGGCCACAGAAATATTATTAAAAGTATACAATTTAAGTGTCCATTCTATAATCTATGACAGCACAAAGGTCATTCACTTCATGGCCTACAGTTTACAGTGTTGAAAAAAAAAATCATCAAATATATTTCTGTCTGAGTAGGAAAAAAGTAAAGCACAGCAAAGAGTCGAATCCTCTCTCTCCAGTCCCATGAGCAACCTACAGGACTCCCTCACCTGATGAGGATTTGGACTGATGTAAATGAAGTTTAGCTTACCATATCTTTATTCATCTGCTGACTCTTATTTTTTTAAAATTCCTCAGAGCATGACTCTTCAGCAATGGAAATTTAAACAGAACCCTTTATGGTTTTTTTCGCACACACCTGAGTAACCGAAAGAGACGCCGCATTGTGTTATCACAGTGGAACGTTCCAACCTCTTCTCTGAAACTAGCTGTTGCTAAATTTGATGACAGATGTTGATGCGGGAGGAACATTGAGCAAAGGGCACTTCTTGCTACGGGCTCCAAACATCTACAATTGCTTGTTTCACATGACTGCGATAGAAATACACACTAATGTCTGATAAAAAGGCTGGCAGAAAAAAAGCAAGTAGATTTCTTTCCCATCGAATGTATAATGAAACATTAATATAAAGTCTCAATGAAACTCCTCAACTGAGGAAAATACAGAAAATTTTCATTATGTTAAGTCAAAGCCTCCAATTCATTTTGTCTACAGTAGAAAGACATGCAACAGTAACTTACTGTAGGAAACATTTCATAAGTTAATATCAAGCCCATTATTCTTGTGTATGTTTCTTGGAAAGAATGTTAGTTTTTCTCTATTAAATACATATTCCATTAGCTCATTAACTTTCTATTGTTATTACTTTTATTCACTCTACTGGATTCTGCTGCTGGTTGCACCAGTGTAAATATGGGGTAACTTCTCTGAATGCAGTGGAAATACACCATATTTACACCAGTGCAATGGATAGTAGAAGCTAGCTGTCTCTGCTGTTCTTCACTCACCTCCCTAGTCACCCTACCAGGAGAATCACCAAATATAAACAGCTTTCTTAGACCTAGGACCCCTCAACTTGTCAGAAGAATGGCCAGTATCTGAATGAAAAGGTGTAGGTTGCAAACAGCCCCATAAAATAAGCACAGTGGAAAAACCCGGGGCTATTACTTTGCCCCAGTGCATACAGCTGGGAGTGTGGATGCTGAGAAGTGGTCACATACATCAAGTGAAAACGGGCATCAATTACTGTGCCATGAAATCTGTGGAAGGCAATGTGTGAGGCAAGGCTGTCAGGTACTCCACATGACCTGAGCCTCTATGTGGTTATGGGAAAAATGGAGATACCTAGGACCAGTATTCAAGTAATGAAAGGTTGGCAAACTATGAAAGAACCCTTCAGAAGCAAGTGTCTGACATACACTAGCCACTAAATTGAATCTAACAAGGGCCCTACAGGGAGAAGAAGAGAGAAGAAATTCCCAGGGCTTTATGCAAAGAAAGATACATGTACTCCTATTCAACTACACATCTGCCATTGTGTATTTTCTCTGTACGGTCCAACTGGTGCCACAGCAAGAACCCATAAAACATCTGCTCCAAAGCCAACTGAACTTGATGGGAGTCTTTTCATTGACATAAATGAGCTTCAGATCAGGCCCCAAAAATCCACTGAACTGAATACAAGAGTAGATATCTGACTGGAACTGGAATCCCAGATCTATCCTCTTATATCTCTTCCTGCCTAGACCCCATTTTGATGGAACATCACAAAAAGGGATTAACAAGAGTGAAGCAGAGTTCCTCCTTTCCCTACATGCAGCCAGACAACTTAATACCTCAGGGAAGCTACGAAGTTAAATAGCTACTGGGCCAAATCCTCAGCTGGTGTCAGATGGTGTAGCTCTGTTGAAGAAGCCCCTTCCAATGAAATCAGAGGAGCTACAATGATTTTTACTGATTGAGATTCTGACCCTCTATATACTAAAGCCTCTAGAGGATGATAAAGGAAACACTAATGAGCTCTGAAGGATGAAAACACTTTGCTTTCCACTGCTCATAGGAACAAAGAAAAATCTAAGTGAAATGCATTTTCTTCTGATTCAATAGCTCTACTACCCACTCCATTTTAATCAAGGCCCCTCATCCTTGTCATTTCCCTTCCCAACCCTTGATCTCTGATAAAGTTTTTTTTTTCTCAGCTCTGTGCACACTCACCACACATTTCCTCAGGTTTGAACATCTTTCTCCTGCTGCTCCCCTCCTTCTCATTTGATCTCAACAAATACATTGCCTTCATGATTTCGCACATCCCAGGAAACAATTTCACTCAAGATCAAGTGTGTTCCTTGTATTCCTCATTTCTCCTCCTACAAATCACAGTGCACACTCCTGGACCCTTTTACCTTCTTGTGAGTGGAAAAGCCTCTTCATTGTTCTAGTTAAAAGACTTAAGAAAACTAGCATAGTTGTTGCAGATGAGTAGCAGTTTTAATACATGCATTTTGGGACTGGGTCATCTGAGGTACAGACACATTATGTGATTTACCTGGGGTCATGCTACAAGTCTATGGTTCAGGAATCATTAGTCTAGTACTTAAGGAACCAACGGTTCAGAAGTAGATTTCATTCTCTGCTTTTCCACAGGCTTCCTGTGTGACCTCGGGAAATTTCTTTAGCAGCAGATTTTTAAAGATATTTAGGTGCCTAAAATCCCACTCTGTGGCTAGCTTCATATTTGGGTGCTTAAATACCTTTGAAAATCTGGCTGTTTTAATCTCTCTCTGCCTCTATCTTCCAGCTGATCAAGGATAGATTCATAGACTCCAAGCCCAGAAAGGACCATTATGAGCATCTAGTTTGACCTCCTGTTTAGTACAGGCTGTAGAACTTCCTCCAAAATATTTGGGGACCTAATCATTCATCTCTACTGCCTCTCAGATTTAAATTGCTACAATTCAGCACTTGTGTCATGGTATGTAATTATTCTCCCAGCTACACTCCCCAGCTAAAGGGGAGTTACAAGATGGAAACAGCATTGGCGGTAATTCAAATGGGAGGCAATCAGAAAAAAACAAAGGAAAAATAATGCTATTTCTGGAATGAAGTGAAAAAATGTAGAAACTATTCTTGAAAGTCAGATATGACAACTGGAATAGTAGTTCAGTTTAGGTTAGCTATTTCCATGCCATCAACATTACCCAGGAAGGAATCTGAAAGCCTGAAAGGAAGTGAAACTTCCCAGCATATATCTGAAATCAAAACATATGAAGTGCCTATGGCTACCATTACTCTTAGTAATAAAGGCTTGTGGCCCATGAACTGCAGAGTAAAAAAATTCACAAATCAAGAAGTGGAAAAATGGCTAAAGAGGAGGGTCCATGGGAGGCTCTCTTGCTTAAAAAATGGTTTGATAGAATGAAATATCAGTGAACCCCAACATTGCTCTTACTCCCACTGCTTCTTACTTCTCATGCCTGTTATTCTACACAGACTTTGCTACGTTTCTGGTGTCAGCAAACGTTGCTAGACGCTTCATAGCTACTTGACAAGAATAATGTGCATATTTGCCACACTAGTAATGGGTTCCATGAATATTTTGCTTATCTAACCAAATTTCTAGGTCTTAGCCACGTGCCTTCACATAGTTAAAATAGGGACAGAGGCGCAGAGGCTGTTCACTGATTAGGAATTATCTTTATCTCCTTTGCAAGTCATATAATTTCTGCTGTGTGATCAAGATTCACTGGGAGCGATACCTCAAACCCACATGTAAATAAGATCTTGAATAACAAATTAAGGGAAAAGCTCCCCACCCCCAAGTTTTCTCTTCAATAATAGAAATATTCACTAATAGGTAGCCTTGACCTTGCAAACTCAATGGTCTCCATTATGTCCTGTGATAAGAAACAGCACCAGCCAAATAAACAAATCTAAGAACATTTGCTGAATTTCTGGAGCCTTTATGGCAAACAAAAGCCTTTGGAAGGAGGGCTTTATTTATTTTAAATGATTTCCATCTTTATTATTCCATTGTGGAAACATCTCCAACTATTTGCCTCATTTGGCCCAATAACCGCTTTGTTTTGATTGAGAAGCAGTGTGTTTAATGGTTAGATCAGGAGAGGGGAGGGGTGGCATACAAATCAGAATGAAATAGAGTGGTGGCTGCTGTGTGAGACCCTGGCATATGATCATGAATGATGATGTCTCATCATTTCCTTCTCCTCCCCCACTTGTCTGTCTGTACTCATCTGGGCTATGTCTACACTGGCAGGTTAGTTCGAATTAAGGAGGCTTAATTCGAACTAACTAAAGCCATGGCTACACTAGGCTTTAGTTAGTTCGAATTAAGGGCTTCCTTAATTTGAACTAATACGTTCGAATAGGGTATTTGAACTAAAGGGTTAATTCGAACTAACTAGTTCAAATTAGCCAATGTGGCCATGTTAATTCGAACTAATTTCTTAGTTCGAACTAACCAGCCATTGAAATGAATGGGGACCGCTAATTCGAACTAAGCAAGTGCCATGAATGGCACTTGCTTAGTTCGAACTACATTTTTCTAGTTTGAATTAAGCTAATTAGAACTAACTAAAATTAGTTCAAATTAATTAGTTCGAACTAACTAATTTTAGCAAGTGTAGACATACTGCTGTTTCTTGTTTTATACATAGATTGTAAACTGTCAGGGGCAGGGACCATCTTTTTGTTCTGTTTGTAAAGCACTTAGCATGATAGGATTTTCTGATCCTTGACTGGTGTTCTTAAGTGATACTGCAAACCATGTAATAAATATTGATACTAAAAGAGTGAACTCAAGAAAGCCTTTCAACATCTTTGTGCCATATGCAAAATGGTTGTAACAATGCTTGCCACACAAAGGGATCAGAAAGCTCAGTAAATTGATGCTGGTGAAACACTTGACCTCTAGAAGCTTTTTGTAATCTGCAAATTCAACATATTATTTTGAATTGAAGCATTGGCATTATAAAAGATTAATCGGAAGATGCACATCTTGGATTTGGTGCAGGGATGGGGTAAGATGCAAGAATCAGCTTGAACTGGCCACTTGCACTTACACCAAAAACAAAATGGCAGCACAAGAAATTACGAAAAGGTGTTAAATTCAGAACTCCAACTCATTAGGTACCAGAATCTACAATAGTACTCATTCAAGGATACATTCTGATACTACTCCACTGAACTCCATGAGGGTCACTTGAGTAGAAAAGAGAGCAAAATATAGCCCTCAGCAGCTATAAAGAACCAAATTCAATGGGAATACTGAATCCAAACATGGATTTGGTCACCTATTTTCAGATATAGATATTATTTCCGATAAAGCTGGAAGATTTGCATCATTAAATGAGTGATGACAAAGCTAAGGTTCACTTCAAAGACAGAATAGATTTTGTTTTCCAACTGTTGATTACCCTCTGCAAACACTATGTTTTGTTCTACTATCTAGTATTCTATTCTATCATCAATTAATGACCACACATACAGAAATATGTCCTTCTTCAGAAACTATTCACACACGATAACAATTCACAAAGCATGAAAAACAATAAGTTAAAAATCATTTAACTGAAGCCAACATCTCAAAGAAAAGATCACATCAGTAAATTTCCTGGCTCTGTGCACTTCAATACTGATGAGAAGTGATTACTCCCATATAATTTGCTTTATAGCCTGAAGCTTTGAAATCCTGTGCAATAAGGGCAACTCTCTAAAGACACTACGTAGGTGTGAGAAAGCAGCCTATCTAATAATAGTAGCTTGAATTCTGAATCATGGAAAAACTGAGGCAGGCTGTTATTTGATCTCACGGACCACCTTGTAGCCTTACATTTAAATTCTGAATTGTGGAGACAAAGAATTGTTTCCAATTCTCCATTAAGTTTCTTTTAAAAGTCCTTTCTAATTGAGTATATATATTGTTTAGAACTGATTGAATTTTTTTGAATTTTTGCCAAAAATAGCATTGACATTTTGAATTAAGAAGGAAAAAGGAAAGGAAGAAATATTTCAAAGAAATTACAAACTATCTCCAGGTTTTGACTAGCTATGAAGCGAATTGCAATTTTTTAAATTTCAAAATCTCAATGATCATTTTTCTCAAAATTTTGAATTTTGAAATTTCTTCTGATTTTCTCATCACCTCCAATATTTATCAATATGTACACCAGTTATTTGATGTGATCATCATGATTATGAATGAAAATAGGTTCTCATCAGAGGAATAATAATGTAGCCAGCTGGAAAAAATTGATAAAAATAAAATGGTGTGAAAAATGAAAACAAGTTCTCAAATTATCTCATGCAATAAATTTGTTAATTTTCAGAAGTGCCATAGGACTCCTTGTTTGTTTTGCTGAACCAGACTAACATGAGTACCCCTCAGGATCTTTTCCAATTATTGTCAAACATTTTTGTTTCAATTTTTTTTTATCATCTCCAAAGAAAAACTGTAGAGCTTGAACCTTCTGGTCCTTGCACTATGTACAGATGTTTCCCCCTTGTAACTCTATTCTGTATAATAAGAATTTCATGTCCAACACTTTGTGAGATGTCTGCGAATTCTAGAGTCAATTCTAATAATGCTCCAAAAATGATCAATGTTGGTTCAGTTCTCTCCAATGTCATTTGCAATTTTAAATTTGTTTTCCAAGCATTCATGCCAGAAATCTAATTATAAGAGTTATGCTCAATGAGGCCCAGATCCTGAAAACATTTAAGCATGTGAGTAATTCTAAGCACATGAGCAATCATATTGTCATTTGCTTAATTGTTGGTAGGACTGAAATGGAAAAAAAAACATCCGGTCAATCACAATGAAGCAGTGACTTTCAAATATGAAGCTATATTTAAATAATAATAATAATAATAATTATTATTGTTATTATTATTATATTATAATTTATGAATAAATCCCAGGAAAATGATGAACTATTCTATAAATGAAAAACAAGAAAAGCTAACTGAATAACTGATTTGTTGTGAATTATTCTTTAATGTCTAGAAATCAATTCATTAAAGAAAGATCTATGGAAAGAAAATTAAATTATAAAGGTTTTGAGAATAATTCTTATAAGACACCTATTAAATTTACATAGGATCCCATTGATTTCATTAAATTCTATAAGACTTTTCCATAAGTATTATAATCCTAAACTGAATGTGCAGTAATTTCTGAAGTTAGAACTCATCTAAGCCAAGCAGAAAGAACAGAAATATACATCCACTGACATTGCTTTAATGATACTGTACATTTCCTTAACCTCTATTAGGAGGTGAGAGAAGATGAATATCATAGATACTGAGGGGTTTTCTACTTGAAAGTAATACAGTACATCTGGATTGATGAATGCTAAATAATCAGTTTTAAGAATCTGACATAGTGAATTGACTGATCAGACTACTCAATTAACGGCTATAGGTATCATATGTGCCTTCTATCTGAAGCATTTACACATGACATGGGATCAACTAACATGAAACAAAATCTCTGACCCTTATTTCTGGCAGTAACAGTAGCTGCAAGTACTTAATATGTTGTGGGGCTCTTGTTGTGAATTCTTTATTTCTATTTATATATTCGGGGAGAGCTATAAAGAGTTTAACTGAATATATAGCAAACCTAATATTCATAATTCTTGATGGCCCCGTGTACAAGATTACAGTGAGCCATTGGAATAGCTTTATGAAATATTTCTTAAATCATATGTCCTGCATGTATTTTTTTTCCTGATGATGTCCTAGAAGGAGATACTATCCAATCTAAATTTTAAAGTAGGGGCCATGTCCTCAGTTTGTGTGGATTAGTATATCTGATTTATACTAGTTGAGGATTTGGCTGGGAAATATATTTTATTTACATTCATTTTGTAGAAACTCATTGAAGCTTGTACATTTTTGAATGATTAAAACTTTTTGTAGATAATGCACTGCAAATTATAGAACTGTATACAATAATCTGGATTTAATTTTATGAACAACGCTACAAATATAAATTTCCTCATCCATGCAGTTTATCAGGTTAAATAAAGGCTATAAAACCTGATTATAGAAAACAACAGAGTTTGATTCTCCACTCATTTACAGTGGTGTAAATAATTAGGAGTAGCACCAATTAAGGCAATGAGATTACAATGATGTAAGTGAAAGCACGCAGGATATTCTAATACTATGTAAATGTAACATAAAATTTTCCAAGTTGTCTCGAGATTTTGGATGCCTCCATTTTTAAATGCTCAAGTTGAGACACAGAAAATCCTGAGAATCTACCCTTCAGAAATCTTTAAGGATATGGTCCAAAAAGGAATTTAAAGCCTTTTTATTTATTTATTTGTGTGCCTAAGTGCTTTGGTGGATTGGGACCTAAGGTATCTCAGATTAGGCACCCACAAATTAAGGAATGTAAAAGCACTAGCCATCTTGTTGTGTGTACATATATATGATTTGGATAGAAAGATGCATATACATAATTTTGTACCAATGGCAGCCACAAATTAAACATCCATTTTTTACATGCTTTGTTTGACTGGAAGCAAGCAAACTTCAGTGAGTGCTTTAAAACGACACAAGCGCCAACTGCATTTTAAAAAAACCCAACAAAACAACAAGAAAAACTTGGGTTGCAAAACCTCTGTAAAATGGCTTACCCACCAATATGAGATACAGTTAAATATGCATACTCATAGGTATCCTACTGTTTGAAAGTATATGCATTTTATATGGGGATTTGGGTTTTTCTTCAGATCTCTTTTCAAACAACACATATGAAAGGAAGAGAACTTTAAAAAGCTGGCTTTTCCAGGAGAATAAAACTTGGCATTCCATGCTTCTTCTAATATGTTTTTCCTCCGTCTGACCTTTGCTCTAAATTTATATGATGGAAGTTTTTAGGGTTGCAGGACTGGGAGGTAAATGTTTGTCAGTTTCATAAGCTTTTCTGGAGAATACCCAGCTTCAGATCCAGCTTTATTTAAAAAACAAAAAACAAAAAACAGAAAGAAATATTTTTCATGCCGTTTCAATTAGACCCCCGGGTGAAGACCATACAGCTTTGAAACTGTTCCGTTTTGACAAAGTTCCAAAGTGCTGCACACATTAGGGAAAACTAGAGTTTGCTGTAATGTAAATTGTTTAACATGCACACTGGGGTCAAATCTAAATTTTCCCAAGTGTTTGGGTTTGTTTAAACATTAGAACATGGTTTGGTATCTGTGAATAGGAAATCTTTAATGTTGTGGGTGGGAATCTCCCATCTTTCTTTGTTAAAGTTCCAAAGGCTACTGCAATAAAAATCTTCATTTACCAAGGGGGCTGTTGTGATAAGCATCCAAAGACATTATGTATTGGTGTGAAAGAAGCAAGCAGGCACAGACATCAACATAGTGGGTGAAAAGAGACAAGTCTTCCTTTCTTTCTTTTTTTCCTCCTCCCTCTCCCAATCCTTTGTAGGCGTTCCAAAGTCCACTTTTAAATGAGAGGTTTTTTTCAGAGTGGTCTGGTTATCTGTGCTCCCATATTTTTCTGATTGAATATAACAAAGACTGAATACCTATGAGATTCCCTTAATTCAACAATAACTTCATCTTTTATCTCTTTTTTCCAATCATGCCCTTTGAACCAATGTGCGCTGAATATACCTGTAGATTCTAAAGCAGACACAAGAGGCCAGATGGTATAAATCGTCAAGACTTTACTGGACTGGAGCCTCAGTTAGTATAAATTCGTCCTCGTTTAGGTCAGCTGAGAATATGGCTCACAGAATTCTCCAGATCTATGCTGGACTGGCCTAAAATGTTTAGCATTACGAAACAATGTTCATTAATAACTGAATTTAGCCTGCCATAATATTGCCTGTACATACAGTCACTCAACTGAGGAAGTGGTTCACTGTTGCCCCCCATCCAGTGATTGCTCAGGCCATCGCCTCATTCCCTTCCTTTAGTCAAGCCCTGAAGCACCTTTGTGGTGTAGCCTTCCGTCCAAGTCATCCTCATACTCTCCTTCTGGGGGTCTTATCAAAGTATCATTCCTCAACGTCTCAGACAGCGTCTCTCTCCAATGTGCTGACTGTACCATTCCAGTGGTGGCTGGTAGGGGAACATTGACCTACCCTCTACACTGGGTTCCAAATCAGGGACCATCAAGCCAGCAGTTCAGGTCTGTCCTCCCAGACCATATTGTTTCTTCCCTGTACTGCTTCCTACTCTGCCTTTCTCCCCTCTTGTATCAGGATATATGACCGTAGCTTCACCTCACTGCAACAGTCCCATCTCTGTCCTCATCTCCTGTGCTTTATAGAAGCCCAGACTGTTCTTGCTGGGTGAACTCCACTCTCCGTCAGTCTCAACCAGTAAACCCCCGATTCTCTAAAGAATCGCAAATTGAAAAATGGTAATCACTGCTGGGTGGGAGGGAGGGCGGGCAGCCGTGCGCTCCCGG
>ML685799.1:6380998-6397013 GCA_007922175.1 Pelusios castaneus | reverse complement strand
CACACCCCTCTAACCCTGCCTCTCTCCTTGTCCCCCCCACCCCTCTCCAGGCCTCCCTCCAGCCCCTTCCCAGCCCCCTTACCTGGCCGGAGGCTCGCAGCTGCGGGGACGGCTGGCAGAGCTGCTTCTCGGCCAGGCCGCTCCCACCCTGAGCAAGCTCTCTCTGAGCATGCTCAGGGCGGGAGATTTGAATCTCCCCAGCCTGGCCTCAGCAAGATGTGGATTCAGCTGCTGCGGGCGCAGCTGCGTCCCCGCCGTGCATATATACATCTCTCGTTTAGGTATATAGATGACTCAGTCTCCTTAGCTACGGAGCGGGTGCAGCTTATGACTATGCAGCCTTTCCTGCTACATTAACCCCATCCATGCTGGTGTGAAGTGAAAGTTCCATCACACCTTTCTGGTGTGATTTTGCAATCCTACAAAATTCAGTAAACACTGAGCCATGCCTGACATTGGAAAATATGTCTCTTTTTAAAAAATTCTTGGCTATGTTTACGCTTACTAAAGTTAGTTCGTATTAGTTAATTCGAACTAACTAATTCAAACTAATTTTAGTTAGTTCGAATTAACTTAATTCGAGCTAGAAAAATTCAGTTCTAACTAAGCAAGTGCCATTCATAGCACTTGCTTAGTTCGAATTAGCGAATTGCATTGAGTTCAATGGGCTGGTTAGTTCGAACTAAGCAATTAGTTCAAACTAATATGGCCACATTCGTTAATCTGAATTAACTAGCTCGAATTAACCCTTAGTTCGAATAGCATATTCAAATTTATTACTTCAAATTAAGGAAGCCCTTAATTCGAACTAATGAAAGCCTAGTGTAGCCATAGCTTTAGTTAGTTTGAATTAAGCTTCCTTAATTCGTACTAACTTGCCAGTGTAGACATTGCCCTTGATAGTAATTGGAGCAACCATTCCCCCAAATACATTACATGGGAGAGTGCTGGTTCAAAGACAGAATGGGTAGACCTTTACCGTTATACAGCAGTAACTACTTAGGTGAGTAACTGCACATCGATTCGAGTAGGGAGTTCACAGATGGACGTAGTCATCGTGCTGTGTATCATGACAGATCTGCTGTAACAGGCTATAATATGGATGGCGTAATGCAATGGTCAGTCAAGTGTCATCATGTCTTGACTAAAGACCCTTAGTGGTTCAAAATCGGTGGAGATCCATTAATGTCTGTAGAACTGCACCAGTTTATGTGGAGTTGAGGCTCTGAGCCTAGATGTGAAATGATGAATTGGCCAGTATTGATTTCTGTCTCAAATTTTCAAATACCCTTTCACAGAATGAGCATAATTCTCATAAAGCTCAGAAGGCCTAAGGTATTTAAGTGCTTAACTCTCACTGAAATCAAGGGGGAGGGTCTCAGAGCCCTGGATCCAGCGTGAGCTTGAATATTCACAATACAATTTCACAGCCTCTCATCCTGAGCCCCTTGCCCTGAGTCACCTGACACAGACAGCCATGGGTGTTTCATTGCAGTGTAAACGTACCTTGTAAGCACCCTTTACACAGGACAAAGCCGTGTTAAGGACCTAGAGCATGAATGGAAACCAGACCTGTTGACCAATGAATCCTCTGAAGCTCCCAAATCAGAACAGTAGAACTTTAAAGCCATTTGGCACTGGCTTAGCAGAAGAAAAAATTGTCAATGGCTGTTGTAAATTGCTCCACAGAGAAAGGCATTTGCAAGGCACAACAAGAATTTTTACTGGTCTTTCAAAGCCTAGGAGCTGTGTGATGTATTCTTGGGCTTCATCTACTCCTTCTCTGAAATTAGTTCACTGTTCTATTGTCCCTAATTTCAATAGTATGATCTTCAGGGAGGCCCCAAAATGATATTTAATTACTTCAGACAGCATTACAGAATAGGCTAGCCAATTTGATCTGAATACACACTTCTAAAACTATAAAATCCATAGAGAACCAGATAAACAGGTAGATGGATGAATAAAAATCCAGGGCAGTTTTCTTTCCCTGACAGGTCACATCCTAAAGAAACAAAACAAAACACTGAGGACCAGAGCCTATGTTGGTATTAATCAGCAGAGCTCTGTTGGTCCTGAATAAGACTGGATTGAGCATTCGTCTGTAGTCAAATAAAATGTATGGATTATGATTCTCACCTGGTGAAAATCAGCATAAATTCATTTATTTTAATGGATTTACAATAGTTTAGTATTTTCACCCCATGTGGGTCATTCAAAAACTATACAGCACTTTTGTTCTCAGTATGAGTTTAAGGGCTCCCTTGTTTTCTTCTTTTTTCTTTTAATTTTTATGTATGTTTCTTTTTAAAACAGTTCTTCAAGCCAGTGAGCATGGTTCTGTTCTCACTTGTAGCAGAAAGTAACTGCTTACTTATCTTATCCATTGACTTGGATAAGATCACTCCCAATTTACTCCAGCAAGAGAATAAAATTCAACTCAGTGTTTGTTGGCTCAAAATCCTTCATAAACATTACAAGGCTCTGCAAAACTTTGCAAGGCTTTGCAAAAGACTTTGCAAAACAGTCCATTAAATATGTCAATAAATTGGGATATAGATCCTTACATCTCTAAGTCTTCACTGATGGCACCAAATTCACCTCCATCAGATCAAACTTCTCAATCAATTGATCGGGTCTGTGAAGAGCCGCTCAGCTGATCAGGAAGTCAATCATTGAATATCACCCTGGTAAGTAGAGTAGTGCTGAGTTGAAGGGAGGGCTTTTCCTTTCGAAGACACCACTGTAAGTAGGGGGTAGGCAGTTGAAGGGACATACGGAAGGTATTTTAAGTACTTTGAGTCTCTCTCTTCAACTGCTGCCGAAATCCCACCATAGTATAGACCTACCTGCAGTCAACAGTTGAGGTTAAATACAGGTCAGTAGCTGCTAAAAGCTGTTCTCATCCAACAGCTGTTCAGAGGCCTAGATGAGATGAATTTCTGGTCTTAAACCAGGTACCTAGAAGACAGGTGGCCACATGGCATACACCTGCCATCACAAATGGCCACTGATTAATACATGTTGGCAGTCTCAGTGGAAGCAACAACAACTAATAAGGAGAAAGAGTCTGGCCTCCAGAAGCAATCCTTCCAAGCATGCTTAGACATATTGGGAAATTCACATAACTCCTACTTGAAGTACAAAACAGGATCCCCATCTCCATCGCATCTGACAAAGTGGTTTGGAGCCCAGGAAAGCTTATGCCCAAAGAAATTTGACTCTTGTTCTTGAATAAGGATGCAAGACCAGTGTTACTTTAATGCCTTGATATGTGATTTTTTGTAGGGAAGAAAATAAATATACTGTTGACATTATTGTAAATATAAATCAAATCTGGCCAGGAATCAAATGGCTAAGCCAAAATGTGTGTTTCTTTGCAGAACAAGCATGCTGGCTCTCCTTAGATTCCATGCAGTAGCAAAAGTATATGAAAACATTAATCTATATGGTCTCAGTAATAGTAAATCTGTTTGTTTGTTAGACGCAAACGTTATTTGGGGCTTTATTAGGAACTGGAAGCTTGACAACTGCTGAGATCTCTATAGGCTGCCTTGACTCTGCAGCCATGGATCCCTTGCCTGACTCAGAGCAGATGCAGGTCTTGGTTCCCATGGAATAACATGCAAACCCTTGTATATAACCTCCTCATTCCTGCTATCCTCGAAAAGCAAATGCAGTCTCATGCTAAGAACAGGGGATGGGAGCTAGGATTCTATGGGGTATACTCTTGGCTTTTTCATTGATTTACTGTATTGACCAGTCTCCTAATCCCTTTGTGCCTCAGTTTACCTATATATTAAATGTACATAATAACATTGATCAGATGATGGGTGAAAACTCAATTAGATAATGCTCACAAAGTGCTTTGAGATATTTGGATGAAAGATGTCATATGTACATATACATATTACATATATAAATATATGAGTGTGTATTTGTGAGAATACACACACTGTATGTACTCCACCTTATACAAGTGTCTTCATACAGATGTAAGCTGAGAAAAGGAGATACTAGGGCAAGAGAAAGCAGAATTTAAATTTCTACTGCAGGAGAATTTATTGTCAGGATGATAAAACAGAGCTATGGGCTACTGGCTGCATACAGAATTATCATGTCCTTCAGCTACAAAAGCACAGGCTTCTGCCACGTGAGTGAAAGACATTAACTTCATTTAATACGTGAAGAAGGTCTTTTATCTTTCTCTGTGGGCATCCACTATAGGGCAATACAGTCACATACAGATATGCTATAATGATGAAAAATAATGTGTGATGAAAAATAATGTGTACTCTTGCATTTTCCCAGGCTGCTGTACAACTGTCTTAGGCACCATTGAGCAAAAGAAGAGAACAGTTTTCAAAAAGGAGGGGCAGCGGGCAGGGGGAGGTCGTTCAACAGTACCTGATGCAGATTACTATGCAGTGACATTGAAAACTTTGGAAAATCTTGTCAAAGGCCAAGCTTAAGGACTTCACTGTGGGCCAGTGTCCCAGCTCTCCAACAATCAGGTGATTGCATCAAAATATCAGCTTTCAATTAATTAATTAAATAAATAAATAAAAAATAATAATAATTAATAAAGTCTCTTTCCCTCCTCATGATTGTGAAGAAAAGCTGGAACACATGGCCCAGATTAAGCCAGCACGGTGATGTCTTCCTGGATCTAAAAAAAAGTCTGAGACAATAGGTCTTGGAATCATAGAATATCTGGGTTGGAAGGAACCTCTCCTCAAAGCAAAACCAATCCCAATCATCCCAACTAGGACTTTGTCAATCCATGCCTTTTAAAATTCCACCTTCACCATCTCCCTAGGAAACTCATTTCAGTGCTTCACCACCCTTCTAGGGAAAAAGTTTTTCCTAATATCCAACCTAGATCTTCCCTAGATTGTTGGTCCTAGTTCTCTCGTCTACTACTACTAAAAACAGCCTAGCTCCATTCTCCCTAGGATTCCCTTTCAATAAGTTAAAGGCTTCCATCAAATCTCCCCTCACTCTTCCCTTCCATAGACTAAACAATACTAGTTCTCTCGGCCTCTCCTCCTAAGTCATGTGCTCCAGCCCCCTAAATCCTCCACTAGATTCTCTTCAATTTGTCCACATCCTTTCTGCAGTAGGGAGTCCAAAGCTGGACACAGTACTCTAAATGTGGACTCACAAATGCCAAATAGAGGTGAATAATCACTTCACTGCTGGCTGTGCTTCTACTAATACAACCCAACATGATCTTAGCCTTCTTGTCAATAAGGGCACACTGATGACTCTTAGATTCTTGACCCTCTTGAACAGGGATTCCCAAACTTTTTTAACTGGGACCACTTCTGAAAATATTTCAGGTTGTAAAGACCCTTCGCTACCCCCAAAATTGATGACTCCCATGACATTCCATTATTATTTTTGTGCTGTTGCTGGGGAAAGTGCTACCTTCAGAGTTAGACACCTGGCCAGCAGCCACTGCTCCCTGGCCATACAACTCTTAAGGAGTAACTATTTCCTATCTTTCTATGCCACACCAACAGAGGGCTCTGTGTATGGAAGAGGAAGAGTCTATCAGGTGTGGCCTGCCCACTGGCAGATTTAACTAGAGCCGGGTGGAGAAAGTCAATTCCATGTTGCAGAGGCTTTATGTCTTTCAAAAAATGGTTTTGTTCCAATTCAGGAGGGAAACCAGTAATTTTAAAATTGGAGGGGAAAATGGCACATACGGGTGCCTGGTGGGCTACCTGAGTAGGGCAGGAGATCTGGCCAGAAGAGCCACATCAGAATTACAGCCTGACCTGATCCTATGTCTTACACTTCCCCTCATTTATTTTCCTCACATTCTGTAAGTTCCCCATCTTCAAAGAATCTGACGAAGTGGGATTTTCTCCCACAAAAGCTCATGTGATAAATAAATTTGTTGGTATTTAAAAGTACCACGGGATTTCTTGTTTGTTTTACAAAATATTTAGAGTTTGATGGAATTTTTTCAATCAGCCTCAGCTCTAACCCCATTGCTGCAATAAGTACTTGATGCGATTCCCTCCTGACTTCATCTGTACCTCCTAGAAGTGGTAAACAAGAGTCTGATGCCACCTGTGCTGCTTTTCCCATAACACAACTCATCTCTCTAGGAAAGTAGGGGCCCCTGCATGACTGGTGAAGGGTTGAGGCTATGAAATCAGGGTGGCTGGGATCCTGTTTTGTGGTGTGTTTGGGCTCCTAGATTGTCTTGATCCAGTTCTTGGTCCCATTCAGTCCAAAAAATGAGGGTCAGAATGCAGGTCCTTAAGAATGATGCTGGTGGTTGCAAAATAATTGAAAAAGGCACATGCTCATAACAAGAACTGTGAAACCACTCCTCACTGGGGAGAAAAGTTAACTATGAATGGTTCCCAGGAGTTTTGTGGAAGATGTATTTTGCATTATGGGGATTTCTCAATGAGGCCACTGAGTGAGGTGAGCCACTGGACTATAAAGACTCTCAGTAGATTCTGGTGTGGCATATCCTATATTTTTAAAATAATAAGGGCTTTGATTTCTAACTGAGCCAAACAGCTGTTTGCAAAGTCAAAATCCATTTGTTCATGCAGTGCAGAGCCAGGAAATATTTTCTGAGGCATGGACTGCCACCTACACTGTTTAGAGTGGCTGATCTCATTCCAGTCATTCCAAAATGACAGAGAAATGTCCATAAGGAAAACAGGAAGATCAGATTTCCAGCCAGCAAAAATTTAATTCTGCTAAAGAAAAGATTTTCTACTAAATCCAAACAAGATATGAGGCTGTCCTTCCAATGTCATGTAGTGTATAAAAGACAGGTCGCTCTATGAGATCTATCCATTACGCAAAAGCCAACGTCTTTAAACTGAAACCAAAGTGATGATGGTTTACTAGAGTTGCTACTGAATGGTAGGCCATATTTCATTCTGTACTTTGAGAGATGAGGTGCTTAATATCATATCTTTTAATGTACACACCTCTGTTGGTGAGAAAGATAAGCTTTTGAGTCATGCAGAGATCTTCTTCAGGTCTGGGAAGGATCCTCCCAACCCTACATTTTTGTGATTTTTATAAAGCCTAATAATCCTAGGATATATCTACACTAGAAAAAAGTTAAGTCAACTTTATTAAGTCGACTTAATAGGGTTGACTTTAGGTCGACTTAAAGTCGGCCTTATTAAGTCGACTTAACAAAGCGGCTCCTTTTAAGTCAACTTTATTAAGTCAATTTAACATTGGACATAGGCGTCCACACTGGCATTAAGTCGACTTAAGAAGTCGACTTAAGGCTTAAGTCGACCTACTGAGCGGTAGTTATTAAGTCGACTTATGCTTTCATTAAGTCAACTTAAGGAATTTCTTAAGTTGACTTAATTAAAGCCCAGTGTGGACATGGAGTAATTTAGGTCGACTTAAGGGTCCTTAAGTTGACCTAAATTGCTAGTGTAGACATACCCCTAGTGTATAGGCTCTCATCCCCAGGGGTGTCACAAACAGGTGTCAGGGCTTCATAACCATGTTGCCCTTCTCATATTGCTAAATGGAAGAGGTAGCCTTTCCAAGACCCTGAAAGCTTGTCTCTCTCTTCCTAAGAGAAGTTGGTTCAATAAAAGATATTATTTCACCCACCTTCTCTCTGAAATACACTGAGATCGACATAGCTACACTGGCCCTACACTGAATTCTGTACCCTGAACAGACCCAGTTTCCAGGGCTATGTCTACACTTGCAAGTTAGTTCGAATTAAGGAGGCTTAATTCAAACTAACTAAAGCCATGGCTACACTAGGCTTTAGTTAGTTCGAATTAAGGGCTTCCTTAATTCGAACTAATAAGTTCGAATAGGGTATTCAAACTAAAGGGTTAATTCGAACTAATTAGTTCGAATTAGCCAATGTGGCCATATTAATTCGAACTAACTTCTTAGTTCGAACTAACCGGCCATTGAAATGAATGGTAATCACTAATTCGAACCAAGCAAGTGCCACGAATTGCACTTGCTTAGTTCGAACTAACTTTTTCTAGTTCGAATTAAGCTAATTCGAGCTAACTAAAATTAGTTCGAATTAGTTAGTTCGAACTAACTAATTTGAACTAATTTTAGCAAGTGTAGACATAGCCCAGGATACTACAGGAACATAAGAGCAGAGCCTCAACTAGTGTCAATTGGTGCAACAATATCGACTTAAATGGGGCTACACTGATTTATATAGAATTTCCTATATGAGAGCAGAATATCACTTGTTATTCTCTCTCTAGAAGTAGCAATATTTGAACATTTGGACAAAGGAGAAAATGGCCCAGATTGAACCCAGTAAAGTAAATAACAAAGCTTCCATTGAATTCAGTGGTACACAGTAGGACAATAATGGCCACATCCTGTTTTCCATTTAACTCAATGGCAAAATTCCAAATGATTTCAGTGATGCAAAGTCAATCTCTTAACCACTTTGTACGTGGGGAAGAACTTACTTTTTACTGACATTTTCCCATGCAATAATTCTGTATAGTTCGCTCTGACATATGTTTTAAATAGATTCCTGGACCTTCCTATTTCTTTTTATAGGGAAAATGCCATTAACTAGAACACTAAGAAGAAGCTAACTGATAGTCAGTAGAAAGTCACTGATTCACTCGAGTCCAAGTCCAGATTTCTAGAGTTTAGGACCAATCCTGACAGGTGTTGTACTTGCCACAGAAGTGAATGGGAATTATGGATGCCTGGCATTTGTTCAGAATAGCCAAGTTAAAAATTGTGATCCTTCTTGACAGGATCCACCATGTCTCCAGCCTTTGCTACAGTGAAGCCTTCCCTTTAAACATACAACTAGATGATCTAGATGACTTCTTATGGTTCCTCCCAATCCCACATTTCTGTGATTCTATGATCTTCTATAATTCCAGTAAACCAGGGGTGGAAAAACTTTTTGGCCTAATGGCTACATCTGTATCTAGGTGGGCTGGAAATGGGTGTGGAAACTGGGAGGGAGAAGTGACCCCAGACTCTGGTTAGGGTGCCGTTGGCCCCTGTGGAGATGGTAGGGAGAAACAGGAGTGAGGTGGGGGAAGCGGCAGCCACACAGGGCGTCGCTGGGCCTTGGGGGAAGCAGTCACCGTGCTCCGGCCGGGGCATATGAGAGCGCTGCTGCACATGGTGGGAGAAGAGCGGGGGAAGGGGCGCAAGTGGGAGGGGTAATAGCTGTTGTGCTACCAGCAGGTCCAGTTAGAAGGTCTGATGAAGGGCTCCCATGCGCTGCATCTGGCCCAACTGCTTGACCACCCCTGCTATGAACTCTAGCACATAGGGTGTCAACCCCCCAAGGTGTTGCAAACAGTTTTCAGGGCTTCGTGACCACACTAACCTTCTCATATTGCTTAGTGGGTAGGGTCCCAGGATGCAAAAGGTTGAGATCCACTGACCTTGTCTTCCCCGCTTAGCAACACAAAAAACAATCCCATGGAAACCCCAAAACTGAAAGTATTTACCCCAAACCCCTTTCTCTAAATTATTTTAGTTGAAATACTTTTAAAAATAAATATGTAAAATAGATGCTTTGGGTGAAAAATTTAGTTAACTCAAAAACCCAATTTCCTGATGAAACAGTTGTGACAGAAATTTTTGACTAGCCTGTGGCTCACAGATTAAAAAGACATTTCTTTAGATTTACACTAGTGTTAACGGGAATCGTAAGAGGGTCTGTTAACTTCAAGAAGAGTTCTGCTCAATTAAAAATTAGAAAATGGGGCCCAGTGCAGGGGCGTTGCTGGATAGCAAAAAGTTCCAGAGCTGTGGCCCCCAGCCCACTCCTGCCCCCAAATCCCCACTCCAGCCCTCCTAACTCCTCAGCTTCCCCCATCTTCACTCCACCCCCTTCAGCCCCCAAACCCCCTCCACACCTCCCCAGGCCCTAACCCCCACTCATCCCCCAACCTCCTCCATCCCTCTCCAGTCCTCCACCTAGTCCCCCTCCAGCCATCCATAATCCCCTCCACCCCTCCCCAGCCCCCACCAGTCTCCTTGTCCCCATGTCCCCTCCACCCCTCTCCAGGCCTCCAACTCCATCAATCCCTCCCCAGCTCCCCACCCAGTCCCCCTCCAGCTGCCCATAGTCCTCTCCACTGCTACCCAGCCCCTACCCAGTCTCCTTCTCCCCATGCCCCCTCCACAGGCCACTAACTCCATCCATCCCTCCCCAGCCCCCCACAAAGTCCCCACTCCTGCCGTGCATAGTCCCCTCCACCACTACCCAGCCCCCACCCACTCTCCTTGTCCCCCCCACCCCTCTCCAGCCCTCCCTCCAGCCCCTTCCCAGCCCCCCTTACCTAGCTGGAGGCTCGGAGCTGCAGGGACGGCCGGCAGAGCTGCTTCTGGGCCAGGCCGCTCCCACCCTGAGCACGCTCAGTCTGAGCATGCTCAGGGCGGGAGATTTGAATCTCTCCAGCCTGGCCGCAGCAGGAGTCGGCGGCTTTGCTGGGGCCCCTGAGAGGAACGCAGCGTTCTGCCTGGGTGCGCATGTGCCTGCTGGGGAAAATAGATTCGGGGCTCAGGATTTTCTACCCAGGGCTGGCACCCTGCCAGCCCGACAACAACGAGGCCTCTGGCCTAGTGTTTCCTATCTTGGTGTAAAGCATCATGCACATTGTAAATATTATAAATAATTGTCATGAGGCTTCATGGCAGCTTTGTTTACTATCTTTTATGAAAAGTGCAATGATACTGTTGGAGGCAGAATGTGTAGTATAGGAATTACAGATTTGTGGCTTCGAAATGTCAGAATTAGTGAGAATTTCCAATGTAAAGGAAATTTCACTCCCACTAATAATTTCATAGGAATGAGTGAAAAATTGGTTTAAGACATGAATAAATGATCTCCTATGGGACATATTTTTCCTCTTTCATTATGCATAGTCTCACTTCAGTATGACCATTGCTTTTAGCGCTTTCATTTATGGACCTAACAGATTATGAGCAAAATCTGGGGGCCGTGCGTATATCCATTGAAATTTCCAAGCATACAAGGAAAGCAGAATTTCAGAGTTCACATCCACCATGCAGAGCTCAGTACAATATTTTCTCTTTAATAAATTATAATGAAATGTTTGCATTGGAAAGTCCAGGCCTAAAATAACTGTTGAGTCAGGCCCGTGGCATTTGAAATAACTTTTCTATGAAAATAAAACATATATAGAAAGAAAAGAATCAACTTTTTCTTTTACTTTCATATATCTGTATTTCTGAGTGTTAAAAATGCTTCATAGGACTATTATTATGAACATATTAAATTATGTCATTGGCTGTCAGATTAAGGCTTTCTAACAAAGGACATACGCTATGGTGATGGGTGATCTAATAGACACCAGATAGATGGATGTTATTTTGCATTAAGAACACAATGTTGCCATCTGAAATCTTAATTCTGATTCTTTTCAAGTGGAATTACATTAACACACCTTTCTTTTTCTTTTTGATTTTTTTTCTAAAAACAACATTTATTTATGCTGTTTTTATTACATCTAGAAAAGGTTGGAAATGCTGAAAACCATTTCAGGAACTTTATGCTTTCAGTTTCATAAGTTCCCACATATGAGTTGGAACAAAGGAGTAAGATGGATGGAATTAAAGAATGTGTGTGTGTGTGTGTGTGTGTGTGTGTGTGTGTGTGTGTGTGTGTATATATATATATATATATATATAAAAGTGGTGATCAGACATTACTGATAAGAGAAGCCAGTGGTGCTCCTGGGTGATGTGTGTATTCAACGCCAGGCTGACTCCTCTTATGCTAATACAGCCAATTTCCTCTTTTATTTCATTTCTGGAGCCTGAATCTGTGATCTCTGATAAGGTTCCCAAGGATACCGCCTTCACTCACAAATGGGGAAGCAAGGGGGGAGGGAGGGTAGGTGACGGAGACATGTAACTCGCAGAGAGCACTAGTGGATGAATAATTTAAAACTCCGCCCGGAGATTTGAGGCAAAACGAAGAGATAAGAGACACCACAGGGTCTTCTCTGTTTATTCAGAGCTTCATCTTCCAATGACAGGTGACCTCCAAGGTCAAGGGCATGATGGGAAATGGAACCAACAGTGGGAAAAGGTACTGCATCCCAGAAGGAAGCAATGATTCACTTTGTGTCAAATGAAAAATTGATTTTTATTTCCTTTCAACCTTCTCTCCTTCCCACCAGTTTTCACAAAGAAGTTTTGGGCCTGCTTCTGAGCTCATTCAGCCCAGTGGGTATAAATCAGGAGTAAATCCACTGGTGTCAAGAGAACTACATCAAAGTGTAACTAGCATCAGATAAGAATCAGTGCCTTTGAGGAAAAAGCACAGTATCTGTGTCCATAAACAAGGAGTGTGTTTTGTTTGTCATTTTATCAAATCAGATATGAATATGGATTGATGCTAAGAAACAACAGATGACAGATCCCAACTGGTGTCAATTACCATCATTCTATTACCTTCAGTGGAACAACACTGGATTTACATCTGCTCAGGATCTGGTCTCATATTCCTAAACATTTTCCCTTAACAATTTTATTCCTTAGTTTTACATGTCCTGTATTATTTTTAAAGTATTTACTGTCATTTTTAAAAGAAGACTGAAACGCTTTATGTTCTCCAGAAACATCCCAGGACTGCTATGCCATATAAGAGCAAAACAATCACATAAACAAACATCAACTGCGTTATTCACTCTTTCACTTAATAAATCCTTAAATGCAACGTTTCTTTTTTATTAGAAAATCTGAAGCCACTCATCCTGGCTATATTTATATTGTTAATTTTAGAATCTTACAAATTCTGACAGTAAGAAATAACCCTATAAGAGTTCTGTTCCACATTATCAAAACCTTCTGCTCGGTCATTCCTATTTGTTTCAATATAATACAGCCATGACCTCTACAGCAAAAAAAAAAAAAAAAAAAAATCAATGTCAAACGTTTCTCAGTGCTGGTTTACATTTCCCTCCCTCTTAAACTGCTGTTTCTGCTTTCCTCCATTTGAATGTTACCCATGTTTTCATTCCTGAGCAATCACATACCTTTTATCTTTTTAGGTAAACATGAAAACACACCAAGGTCACTGCCCGGTGAGAAGTTAAGTTGTTACGTGACTGCCACCCATTTGTACCATGTATAATTCCACACCCTGTTCCCCCTCCTTCCACGCTTCACTCCTTCTCTACGAAATACCCATGGAGGCCTTGGCAGTGTAAGAACAAGTCAGAGGAATGACCAACATCGTAGCTTGCCACACAGGATGCCCAAACTAGTTGATCTAATCCATGCATGGAGGAACACAGAGGGTTGGCGTCACACTGCCTGGACTTCTGGTATGAACCTTACCCAGCTCTCTCCCCTCCATTGACTTTAATGTTTTTGTTTTCATATTTATAGTCTATGGAAGCTAATGCAATCACTCAAAGGATAAAGCCTGAGCATCTCTCTTATTCCAAAGGGGTAGCCGTGTTAGTCTATTGTAGAAAGACAACAGAGTCCTGTGGCACTTTTAAAGACTAACAGATTTATTTATCGCATGAGCTTTCGTGGGAGAAAATCCCACTTCGTCAGACGCTTTGAAGATAGGAAAGTTACAGAGTGGTAGGAAATTAAATGCAGGGGAGTGTATGACATAGCATCAGGTCAGGCTGTAACAATGTCATAACTATGTCATACACTCCCCTGCATTTAATTTCCTACCACTCTGTAACTTTCCTATCTTCAAAGCGTCTGACGAAGTGGGATTTTCTCCCACGAAAGCTCATGCGATAAATAAATCTGTTAGTCTTTAAAAGTGCCACAGGATTCTGTCATCTCTCTTATGCAAGTCACCCCTTTGGCTTCTCTGCAACAGCTGACTTAAGTGGGGTGGCCCACAGATTTCTATGACTTTCTGTCTATATCATGTGCATATTAGAATCATAGAAGGTTAGGGTTGGAAGGGACCTCAGGCAGTACCAACCCCAACTAAACCATTCCAGAAAGGGCTTTGTCAAGCTTCTCTTTAAAAACTTCTAAGAATGGAGATTCCACCATCTCCTTAGGTAAACCATTCCAGTGCTTCATCACCCCCCGAGTGAAAAATATTTCCTAGTATCCAAGCAAGACATCCCCTGCTGCAACTTGAGACCATTGATCCTTATTCTGTCATCTGCTGCCACTGAGAACAGCCTAGCCCCATACTCCCTGGAAGCCCCTCTCAGGTAATTGAAGGCTGATATCAATTCCCTTTTTATTCTTACCTTCTGCAGTCTAAACAATCGTAGTTCCCTCAGCCACTCCTCATACATCATATCCTCCACCTCCCTAATCATTTATGTTGCCCTCTGCTGGATCCCTCCAGTTTGTCCACATCCTTTCTATAGTGGGGGGCCCAAAACTGGACACAGTACTCCAAATGAGACCTCACCAGTACCAAATACAGGGAAATAATTTCCCTTGATCTGCTCGCAATACTCCTACTATTGCAGACCAATGCACCATTAGTCTTCTTGATAAAAAGAGCACAATGTTGACTAATATCCACCTTCTTGTCCACTGTAACTCACAGGTCCTTTTCTGCCAAACTGCTGCCTAGTCAATCTGTCCCTAATCTGTAGCACTGCATGGGATTCTACCATCCTAAGTGCAGGACTCTGTACTTGTCCTTGTTCAACCTCATCAGATTTCTTTTGACCCAATGCTTCAATTTGTCTAAGTTACCCTTTATCCTATCCAAAGCTGGATTATCAAAGGGGCTTTAGGGGCTTAAGCCCCGGGCCCCAGCCAAAAGGGGGCCCTGGGCTCAAGCCCCTATGAAAATCCAGAGATCCCTTGCTCAGCGCCAACAGGGCAGGAATGCAGCCACTGCATCCTGCCCAGCCAGCATTGGGGAGGAGGGAGGCAGGCCCTGGAGCCAGAGGGATGGGGCTCTGGCTCTGGCTCCGGCTCCACTCCCCAGGGCCAGAGCGGGCCAGAGACTGCTCACTCCACCCAGGGGGCGTGGCCAGCTGGTACTGCCTGCACAGCTACGCTCCCGCTCTGGCTGGTGCTCAGCTCTCTGTAGGGCCTGTGGTTCTAAAGTGCTGCTTCAGGCCCTGTGGCACCACATGCCAGCCAGCATCTCACCCCCACTCTCCCCATGAAGATTGGCAGGATTGGAGGTGGGAGGGGGAGTGCCCTCGGGCCCCAGGGCCCCTCCAGTCGGGGTGAGGCAGGGCTCAGGCCAGGCCCCTGCAGGGGGGTCCCAGGCTGGGAGCCTCATGGTGCGGCGGGGACCCCAGGAGGGGGGCCCTGTGATGGGGGGCAGCCTGGGGCCCCTGGGCCAGTTAATCCGTTCCTGATCCTATCCCTACTCTCCAGTGAATGTACCACACCGCCCAGTTTAGTGTCATCTGCAAATTAGTTGATGCAATCCACCCCACCCTCCAGATTATTAATACTCCTGTTTGTCTCAGCGCAGCTAGGCAAAGCCGCAATCCTAAACTCACTGGTGCCAGGGACACTAAAGGAGATCACAGAGGCATTTTGCACCGGGGACAAGCACTGAGTTGCAGTGACTAAAAATAAAAAGCCAGATTCTCCTTGGTGTTGCCAGTGAATGGGAGGAGATGAGGGATGTAGACCACCGCAGCCTATCTACATTCATGCAGCCCCATTAGAATACAGTGAAAAGATGGGTTTTTTTCCCCCACAGACAGCTTGATGTTAAGAACAGGTAATTATATGGGCTAGCATTGCATCCAATTTGATGGTTCAGGACAATTATGCATATATAAATGTATATATATATATTTCCTGCAAGTTCCCAGTGCCCCCACTCCATCTGGAAAGCCCCAGCTCCAGGCAGGCTTACGGGAGTGCAAGCCCAGAAGGAAGTGGACAGGCTGCAGGGCACCATTCCCTGTGTTTTCTGGGGACATCCTGTCCTGGCACTGTGGCTGGGGAGTAAGGACACCGTGATGTGCTGGAATTGGGGCTTCAGTGCCAGGGCAGGACACAATCTTGAGGGAATAGGGAAACGTTCCTTGCAATATCGCAAACT
>ML685799.1:6328650-6375998 GCA_007922175.1 Pelusios castaneus | reverse complement strand
ATATCCATGTTATTGTCTAATGGTGATGGACCACATCCTTAGAAGTTGCAAGTAGGCATAGCTCAAATGAAGTCAATAGGGCTACATGGGTTTATGTTAGGTGAGGATCCTGCCCAAGATTTCAATTTATGTTTTGCACAGTTTTAACTAAGGCCACGTCTATACTTACAAGCTCACAGCAACTCAGCTGTACCAATATGCCTGTGCTGCTGTAAGAACGCTGGTGTTAACTGTATTATGCCTATTGCAGAAAGCTCTCCCATCAGCATGATAAAACCAACTCAACAAGCAGTGGAATCTATGTTGGTGGGAGAACATATCCCTCCAATATAGCACTTGAGCCAAAAAAACTTAGGAATGTTTTGTTTTTTTTCACGCCTCCGAGTGACACAAGTACTTGTGTAGTGAAGGCCTGAATCCACACTCGCCACACCAGCAAACTTTAACACACCATCAAATCATTTTTACCTATCCTAATACCAGTGGTTAACTGTTTAATGACTGATTAGCATGTCTGAAGATATGAAGCACTAAATATTTTATTAAACGTCTCCCAAATCAATACATGTTCTCTAAAAACAAAATGTCTCATTCCATTGACTTTAGGCAAAGAGGCCTATTGAATTTGCTGGAAGCTTGATAGGCTCCTGTGACGGGTCATTGTTCACCACCATGGTGCTTCCTTATGGCTGTCCAAGGGAATTGCACTGGTGGCCATTGCACCCTTTCAAGTGGTGCATTGCCCATCCTTTCTCCGTTCCCGAAACCCCATCTTCCCTAATCTTGGTGTCCACTTTGCAGCTTAACTCTCCAGATGTCTCTCAGTCTCTGTTCCTCCTCCTTCCAGGGGATTTCAGCAGTCCTTAACCATTTATTTTAGTGGCCACAGCAGTCCAAAATTGGGACCTTACTTCAGGGCCCAGCGGCGCCCTGTCAGGAGTCAGCCCTGCCATCTCTGTCCAGCCCTTACTCCAGGGTCCAGCGGCTGCTCCTCTTTTGAAACCAACCTTGCAGTCCACTCTAATCCTTGCTTCAGGGCTCATAACTGTTCCTTCCTCGGGGCCTACCACTACTCTGTCCAGCATGCTGGCCTGCCTCACCCTGCAGGGTGGCCTTCTCCCTCTGAGCCCTCTGGCTGCTTTCTCCTTCTGGCTGGCAGCCCTTCCTATATGGGCCTTCCTGGCCCTGATTGGCAGCTTCCCCTTATGCCTTTCTGGTCAGGGCTCCATTAGTTCCCTCTTTACTGGGGTCAGTTACCTGCCTCACCACAGTTCCTAAAACATGGCTTCCTGATAATACTCTTGGTTAGACTTTTGGACAGAAAAATGAATAGAGGGGACTCAGGTATACCCAAAAATTAAGGCAATAATAATATGAGAGGCAATGATAATACTTCTAACTCTAATTGAAGGGTGTTTTCTCTCTGTGACAAACTATATTTCACTGATCACAAAGCTAATGGCTACCCCTCCATCTCCAGCATAGAATGAATTAACTTGCAGCAAAAAGAATGAGAACATATTGACCTTTGGAGCAAACCACTGAACCAACTCAGCATGCACGGCTTGCCTTACTTTTCCATATAATGCCTCGGTTAGAAAAACACATTCATATTCTGTTCTGGGTAATTGCCAATGGGGAAAAATGCCCCATATTTTTATAGACTGGCTTGTTTCATCATACTACAGCTGACAGTGTGATTGCTTTCCCATCATTAAAACAATGAATAGATTAACCCAATTAAAGGAAAATCCAAAAAGAGTTCAGATAATATTTTTTCACCGTATTTCTCAGCTGCATTCAGTACCTTCATTTCCACATTATTGCTTGTTCAAAAACCTGACCAGAAGTTTGAATATGATCCAACCATGGTGATCCATATAGGTGAAATCAACATTAGAACAACCATTGACTTCTGTGGGGCCAAGATTGTAACCAAATGCTGAAATACTCTATTCCTATCAGTCCTTTTATAGAGATGAGATAAAAGTTACAAAGAGGGTCAAGATCATGCTGGAAGTCAATCTTTTTCATATCTGAGATGAGAATCCGGGCCTCCTACATGCCGTTTGTGCACTCTATCTACTGAACCAGATTGGTTTAGTCACAACTGAGCAGTTCTTTCAGTGTGAAGGACTAATGCTGATGGTCATCACAAATAGTTCATCCGGTGGGTAAGTCTTAGCTTAAACACAGGGCCCTGGATGAGGGGTTAAAGAGAGAACAAAGGATTCAAGGAACAGAGGAGTTCCACTTGGTTCCATCAGTTACTAAGCAGGTGGGAGGGGTGGGAGTGGGAAGGGCTTCACTCTCCCTTCATTTACTTTGATTTTACATTGCTGTAGCTCTACTGATGTCAGAGGCTTTATTCCTGATTTACACCAGGGTAAATAAGTGGAGCGTCAGGACCCAAGTCAATATAATATAGGCCACCTGTTCTGAGAGAACAACTGAGTTAAAAAACGACTTATTCTCTATGTCTATGGAGCATGTAAAAAAGCCAGGGTGGGAGTAACAAGAACCTTCAATTATCCAGGCCCAGGCTGGATTACATTAAGTGGAGGAAATAAGGCTGGCAGCCTATTTGTGGATCTGGGACAGGATTGCTTCCTAATTCAATATGTGCCACGACCAACCAGGAAGGAAACCATATTAAAGTGGTGATTAAGCATGATTGAATACACAGAGGTAGTGGAGAAGCCAAGATCGCAAGCTCAGTAGCTCATGGACAAATGAAACAGAAAAGCCAGAGGGAAGAAAAATGACCCCGTCACTGAACTTTGGACAGGCCAGCAGAGAAAATATTTAATTTTGACTATTTTTGGTTTACATTTACATTTGGCGCTTTTTGTCAAGGTGAGTGGGTATCTAACCTACACTTAAATGGTTGACTGGCATAGCTCTGCTGACAAATCCCTCCTAATGTAGGTGTAGTTGATACTGGCACAAATTGTTTTGGCTGGTAAAGCTTACACAGGTTCAGTGAGCAAAATAAAGTCTGCCAGCAAAGATACTTTTTTGCTGGTATAACTATGCCTGTGTTAGGGATTTTGCTGGTCTAAAAAATCATCCCCTTATTAATATTGAAAGGTTTCTAGTGTACATGCGGCTATTCACTGTACCCTGATTTTCACCAAATCTGGGGGCTGACTAACCCTTACAAGGAGTGAGTTCCAAAGCCAAGCAATCTACTCTGAGAAAACCCAGCAACCAGGTACAGAACAGCTCACTCTCTGGAACTCTCAGGTAGAACAACCTCAGTCATAGGGTAACCAGATAGCAAGTATGAAAAATTAGGACAGGAGTGGGAACTAACAGGCTCCTATATATCCCTATAAAACTGGGACACATGGTCACCCCATCCATGGATACCAGGGTGAAGGATGCAGTATAAGAATCTGAATAGAAGAGAAACCCCTATAACGGTTACAGAATGAAATGTGATCTGTCCCACAGTTTGATTCCAGGCCATGTAGGAAACATAGAATAAAATACAATATAGTAATATATCAGGGCAATAGACGGATGTTGAAACGTAGTGAATAAAAAGAAAACGTGTATAGGCAACAAACTGTATTTATACCTGGACTATTTCATTCAGATGAATAAAGTGATCAGGGGAAATAAATTTACCACTGCTGGTGTGGTACAAGCTCTAATGTCTGAGCCAAATTCCAATTAGAGTAAGTATATACTGCACAGTTGGATTTCTGAAAGATGCATTGGCTGAGATGACCAAAGCTAGCTGAGGGATTTTCATTTCAGTGGAAGATGCTCATCTAACTCCTGAGTGGTTTTGAAATTCTCAGCTGATATTTTTTACCTCCTGGATTGAGAAGTTGCATGGTATGGCTGTGCTCTGTTGGACAGATGTGATGTGCCAACCCTGAGGTAGCCTCATTTCAGGGACAAGGTAAGTAATTTGTACTTTGCAAAGTGCTTTGGGATCCATCAGGAGAAAAAGACATTATATAATTATGATGCTTTATTTAAATGAATATTAGAACATCATTAACTATTAGGACCTCATTAAATTTTCAGTGCTGCACTATAAATGTACAGAAGTGACAAACTACTTCCACTGTTCCTGAAGGAAAAACTATTATTGTAGAAATTTTGCTTTAAGATAGCAATTTTTGTTTCATTTGCAGCCCACACACTGACCCCGCCTCCCTTCCTTTCTTTTGGTTCCCAGATTTCATAAGAAAAATAAAGTGGTGGACTGGGAATATAACAGATTGGGGAGGGGAGGGAATTGAAGAAAATGCCAGGAGACACAATTGAAAGAAGTTATAAAAATTGATTAAAGGAAAGCGGAAGTAGTTGGAGGAAATCAAGATAAACAATACATAAAAGGGGCAGATAACATGATAATGAGTCAGCAGGGCTGTTAAAGGACAAGTGTAGGAGGTACGATGACAAATGAGCTGGATTTTGCCAACAGCGTGAGTAAACAGTGTGCTTCACTCTCACTCTCTCTCCCTCCCCCCCCCCCCATGTTAAAAGGCTCATGCCTGAGACTACCATACTTTCCTAGGGGAAGGAGGACAATTTGTCCTCCAGTAAGGACACTTTATTACACAGAAGTTATTGGGGTCAATACAGGAATAACTGGATGAAATACTCCTGATTGTGGTACTTAAGAGGCCAGAGTAAGTGACCTATTTATCCCTTTTGGCCATAAAATCTGTTGCAGCACCATAAATATGAAGCATTCTGGAATGCTGATTCAGCAAAGTACTTAAGCATGTGCTTAAGTCCATCCCTATTCAGCAGAGCTGCCTAGATTTTAATAGTGTTAAGCATGTGCTTAAAATTAAGCACATGCATAAGTATTCTGCAGATTCAGGCCTTATAGGATTACTCAGCCATCTGTGATCATGCAGCCCCAATGGTCATTTTGGCCTGATGTTTAATATCTGAGGTGAGGGCAAAGATTTAGGAAACATCACTGACACTGGTCAGCAGTAGACATGTACAAATGGAGTCAGTGACGTGCCATGTAGCTGGCAATCATAACTCCTGTTGTAACGTGCTGTAGGTTTCACTCCAGATTGTCAATGAATCAGAGAAGTATCATTCCGCACAGTGCAGCGAGCTAATGGAGATCCTTGTACTTCAGGTCACCATAATCTTCCAGGGTGGGGACTGCGAGGGAAAACTGAGTATGTGGTACATCATTGTTCATATTGTCCTTTAATATTTAACCACTCGTACCCAAGGGCTATGTCTACACATATAAAAGCTATTTTGAATTAGTTAATTCGAACTAACTAATTTGAACTAATTTTAGTTAGTTCAAATTAACTTAATTTGAATTAGCATGGCCCTGCTAGAATGCTAGTTCAAACTAGCCATGTCCATGCAGGGCACTTGCTTAGTTCAAATTAGTCAGTTGCATGAAGGTCAATCTGCTGATTAGTTTGAACTAATATGGCCACATTGACTTAACTGGAACTAATTATTTCGAATTAAGGATTAGTTTGAACTAATCAATCAAATGTATTAGTTCGAATTAAGGAAGCCCTTAATTCAAACCAATGAAAGCCTAATGTGGCTAAGGGTTAAGTTAGTTTGAATTAAGCTTACTTAATTTGAACTAACTTGCAGGTGTAGACATAGCCAAGGAGCTTTATAACTGCAAGTGAAGTAAGAATCACTACACTTCTGCGAGAAGACATTCCTGAGACTGGCCTTCAAAAAATGCCTATATATAGATGGTAGTGTTATTCCCATTTGTGCAGAGGAGCAAGGTGACATCTCCAGTAGGGCAGAAAGTCTGTGACGGAGCCAGGAATAAAAACCAGATGTTCTGATTCCCAATCCAGCACTTTAGCCTCAATACCATGCCTCCCATCAAGAGCTATATATATTTTGAGGCTCAAATTTACAAAAATGTACCTATAAATTTACAAGTACAGTTCATTTATGGGCAAAGACCTGCTGTCTGCTTACCTTTCAATCTGATCTGAATCAGAATCCATTTGAACCCTGAGCAGCCCAGACAAGAATTCATGTGTTAACTCCTATGAACCACTTTCTCTGTATATACTCTTGTCTTTTAATCAGAATGGCACTAGTAAGAAACACACGTGTTCAACCATCATGATACAGGCCCTAAAAAATCATGAGATTTTAAAATATGTATACATATTTTGGTTCCTTTTATCTCTCTTCTGTTTTGATGTGTTCCCCCCCGCCACACACACACTTTTTAAGGTACACTCTGCCATAGCCATAAGGTTAGAAACTTATTTTTCTAACCTAATCACAAGCCTCCCAGAGGTGAAGATTTAAAACACCCCACCAAATAACAAAAGACTTGCAATGAAAGTGAAGCAATTGACAATATTGTAATGGAGCCATTATTGTTGGAATTGTAATCATTTAATTTTCACCAATGCAGTTTCTTAAATTATTATTCGTAAGGAAAAATAACTGAGAGGTTTATTCAAACTAACTCATTGCACCAAACTGCAATTAGCACTCTGTTGATACTATTATAATGAGGGATGGATCAACCAGATTTATATGATACATATATCTAGCAATATCCAAAATTAATTTAAAATCTGTTCTATTCTATGTAGGTTCTTATACCACTTTCATCACTGTAGCATCTGAGCAACTGACAGTAGTGATAAACATGTTATATGAGGTTGAAGGAGAATTGTGTGTGCAGTGGGTCATTGGGTTTTGGTTACAGCATGTGGAGAGCTATTTTACGTATGTATTTCATGTGAAGAAGGCAGTTCGAAGAATTGCTCCTTCCACTTGAAGAGAAAGGTCATAAGGTTTTCAACAGCTCTTAGTTCCTAAGAGAGGCCATTTCACAATCATGGACTGTGCCTCAAGAACGTTCCATCTCCTACATAGACGAACTTTATCTTTATGGTAGAAAGTTCCGTTTTTCCAGAGTAGTAAAGTTTTGGCCCATAGCAAATAGTCACACAAGCCAAATAAGGTACTCTGGAAAGTGAAGCTCCATTGAGTTCATGTCCTTTCACATTGGTCACAGTCCTCATTCCCTTTTCAGTATTTACCTTTTATTGTTGGCTCCTGGTACGTTTGGTTTCAGAACCCAACTTGAATACCCCAGTGACATGGTAATTGAGAATTCACACTGAATATACAGATAAGTCTAGCCCATCAAATTATATTTCACAATATTTGAAATCAGCTTGTCTTTTCACAGGAGGAAGGTGTAGTTAAAACAGTTGCTTGCTCACTGCAGGAGTTTTACCTTATAAAACTATAGTTCAGATCCACATTAAATATGATTTTTCTTCTGATGTCCTATGCCGAAGTGTTTCCAGGGGGCTTAGAAGACAATAGCCTGTGAAAAACTCAGCTTGAATAAATCAACATAGCCCCACTGATTTCATGAGAACTGTGCCTATTTATACCATAAATTACACATGTATCTCATCAGTGCTTATTGAACTGTTAGATACTTATATCGCCCCTATTTATTGTATTCTTTGAGGGCTTCATGTTCATTGAGATGTTTATAGCACCCCTATGAAGTAGTATAATCCCTATTATATGGATGGGGAACTGTGGCACAGGGAGCCTGTGCTGACAATGGCAAATTCACCTCCATTAGATTGATTTTTCTGGTTCAACTGAGTGGTCAGTCAAGACCCACTCAATCAATCAGGAGTTCAACTTAGTAACTCCACCCCCATAAGAAGAGTACAGCTAAATTAAAGGGATGACATTTGTTACAAGAAAGTTACAGGACTCTGGCTACAACCTATAGCTCAGGTTCCTATGGTTCGTTTGGTTCAGCAGGCACAAAACCGAGAAACAAGATAAAAGATAAAAGCAAACTGCATTTATCGAAAAACACAGACAAGAAAGCAGAGAAATAGGAAAGCACCAATGCTTACGCCCTTTATAGCAGATGGGAAGCCAAGTTAAAACAACTGCAGGTGTGAAGCGTGGGGAGCGATGATTCATGGTGGCAAATATAGCACTAGCCCCAATGACGAGGTTCCAATCTGGGAGGGGCCTAATACTGGGAGGGGCTTAATCAGTATTTTTATATCTTTGCTTGTTAAGTGGCTAAATGGCACGCACATCTGGTATTTTTCCACACCTTACTAAGTGGGTAAAAGGCATGGTGTTGTTTACACTTATTTACAACGTTCCTTTGCCCAGGTCTTATCTTATTGTTTTACAGAATTTGCAAGTTATGTCTGCTACTTAGTGGGAGCAAAGTACGTCCTTGGTCAGTACCAGCTCTGTTTTGCTTATACACAGAGTTGACTTTTGGCTCCGGGCTAATTAATGGCATCCACCACCTACTACAGCTTATTGCGTCACAGGGTCTTCCGTTGTGTACTACAACATTTCTTTATGACTCAGCGCAGCACAGAGGTAAGTGTGCATTAGAAAGTTAAAGAGAAATAAGTTATTTTACATACCTTGCATATCTCCCTTCCACTGCTGCTAAATTCCATGGCTACTGTAGACTTGGTTTAAGTGACTTGCCTAAAGAAACACTGAAACATGATAGCAGAATGGGGAATGGAATACTGCTCCCTTAGGTACCAGGCCAGCAGTCTAACCACTTGACCATCCTCCCACTTTTAGAGCAGCTAAAGATCTGATCCAATACCTATTGTTCTCCATGGGAAGAGCCTGCCACTGTTGTTCACACACTGACAGCTTTTAGCACTCTAGAACATAACATGAATTGAACAAATGGATCTAGCATTCAGTGTGTGTGCAATAGAGTCAGATGAGGTAACTGCCTTTCATGAGATCTGAAGATGCCCCCATTTGAAATTCACCCCAGCAGCAAATTCTGTAAGTCACATGATTTCCATAGTCCATTAGGTATCAGGGATCAGATCCACACCAGCCTACAGATCTGGCTTTGCATGCCAAGATAGTTCACACCTGTTTTGTATCACAGTAGTGCTACAAGATGACCTTATGAATCTGACCACAGTTATAAATCTCAATATACCCTAGGGAGAGTCAAATTCAGCAGTGATGGAATGACACTGGCCTTATTTCACCATCACAAGACTCCAGTTTTACTTTGTTGCAACTGAGTCAACTGCAGTTGACTTCTGCAAGTCTGAAGGAGGAATGACATAGGAGTAAACCAGACTTGAAGTATGTTCTCCCTCATATGGCCTGATTCTCCATTGCCTTGTCCATGGTGTAGTCATTTGCAGCTGTGCCATGTGGGTGCAGTAAACACTCAATGGTACAAGTAGGGAATCCTGATTCAATAGTATTTTATACAGGTATGAGGTGCAAGTCTCAAGATGCTAAGGGTCAATTCTCTTCTATCCAAGTTTCACTGTCAACAGGCATGCTGTCAAGTTACAGCTCCCTGATCCTGTGCCAGGCTGGCCCTGGCATCAGCACAAAGGTGATTCTAATTTATGCCACTGGGATTATAGTCCAATGGCAGACTGGAATCTGCCCTGAGCTGCCATGTCATGCCACATCCTTATGTTGGCCTGTGAATCTATCTCTGCTGTTAGTATGCTTGTTCCACACTACCTGGAGACCTATTTCTGAGTCAGTTACAGCATGAATCCATTCCCTTTGCTCTGTATAAGTGGACAAAAGGAACAGAGCAAAATAGAGAATTTATCCCCCACTTTCTAATTCACTCTTGCAGAAGATATGTCCCATAGGCATCTTCTAAATAGATCACAGTAAAGAAAAGGTTCTGAATGGCCAGAGTCATTTCTAAAGAGGAAAAACAATTTTATGAAATGTATCTACACCAAGTAAGTATTTAGTTCCAGCCCCATAGCTGGTGTAAATCATTAACACCACTGAAGTCAACAAAAGCTAATTCACTGAAGTCAGTGGAGAGATTCTAATTGGTGTATGTAAGATGGGTGATAGTACCCACACATGCATAGCCCTGGGGCCTGGATTTTCCTCCCTACTTAAACAGATGAGTCCAAAATACTTTTGCTTCTTAATCACCCATGCTCCTTTATTTACAATACTACAAGCAACTCCTTCTTCCTAGTCCTCTGGGTTTGCCTGGGGACCAGAGCTGCTCCCCTTTTCTTGACTTCTGCAAGACAGCAACTATCTCTTGCCTCTACCTGCTTAAACACCACCTCCCTCTGTCTTACCATGCCCCCTGGAGCTCGCTTTATACCTCATCCAGCAGCCAGACAGGTGTTTCCTTTTCCCTCATTAACCTGGGGCTTCTGTGTAGGCTTGTTAGGGCAACCAGCTGCTACCTGTTCCCTTCATTCTGGGTAGCTTTGAGCTGCCTCAAAGCAATCTAGCCCCTGAGGGGCAGCTAAGGTAGCAGAGGGAGGATTCACTATCCTGAACAGTACAGCTACCTGCTAAAGTTTCAAATCTTACCTCTGACTTTTCAGGGTGCAGTGGCCAGGGCCAATTTGGACAGGGACATTAATAGAAATCACATTAACAAAGCTAGTGAACTCTTTTGCAAAGTAGAGAATGACTCTTAAGCTATAAATGGGTGACATGTACCTCTTCAGGGACTGACTTCTTCCACATCATATCAGCTCTACACCAGTATAAATTCTCTGGAGTTGAGGATGATTTGTAGTGGTGTAAGCAAGAGCAGAATCAGGTCTTGAATGAATGAATGGTTTTCCTGCTTCATAATCTGAAGCATATACACTTGTCTTGGAGCACTTACAATATAGGACAATACTTAGCAAGAAGGGTTATTGTATCCAATATCTGGCTGGTTTGCTTCTTCATAGTTCTTAATTGTCAGGTGTGAAATTCATTATCTTGCTTAACTTTAGGGAGAACTTTTCTGCTCCCAAAATTGGTGGTAATTGGCTTTTGCCATCTCTTTAAATGGACCCTGTTTTCAATGGATGTTTGCTGGTTACAGAACAAGCCAACTCCAATTATAGTGATTAATACTCACACAGTGACTGAAATGTTCCTGGGTGTAGCAGGGGCAGGAAAGTCTTGTGTGAAGATTAATTAATGTGAGATAGTTTGAATTTATCCCTAGAACTATCAAGCTGTCTGCTTCTTTATAAAGAAAAGTGCTGATCAATTATATGTATGCACTATATGCGTTGATTTATTTTATTTACCTAATGGAATAGATATGATTTCTTAACTATCATTGCAATCATGGTCCAAAAGAAAAAGACCCTTAATGAAGTAGCTCTTAAGATATGAGAGAACAAGCAACAAGTTTGATCTTCATATTTAGTTTTGCCTTAGAGAAAAGGTCATAATTTACTATTTACCCCAGCAAGTCAGTGGTCCAGCTGGAGGTTTCGGTAACACTTGATCCCTCTTAAATCCTTAAAATCAGGCTTACGTGAGAGTTAAGGCTTATTCTGGGTCTTTGCACTGGGATGAGTTTTGCCTTGTGTGAAATAGTGCAGTTGGGTTTTGTTGTGTGCATGTAGTAGTCCTTGGTGCCACTGGAGGGCAATGGCTGCATTTGTCACTAAAAGCTTTGGTTCAGAAATGTAGCCACATTGCTGTCCAAAGCAACAAGCAACAGCATTAAGGGTTCGATCTTTCCTCCTCTGACATCATCGAAAGCTTTGACATTTTCTCCAATGAGAACAAAACAGGGCCCCTGGTTTCTCAAGACATAAACACATAGGGCTTAATTGTCTCCTGTGTCTGGGCTGTGCTCTGTTCAGAGTGGGGATGTCAGGGAATTGATAATGCCTCACTGTCCTTGCACTGGCTCTGTCTTACATATCAGAGCAGCCTAAGGGTTGCCCTAACTTGTTTTATGGCAGCCATGCTTTCTTCTGCCCAATCTGCCAGGCTGAGGTTGGAGGTGGCAGGTACAGGACCCACCTCTGTTACATTAATGCCAGCAGAATGCCACTCTTCACACTGGGAACTCTCCACTGACCATTAGCAGCTAGAATCATTCCCCTCTGCCTCATTTGAATATCCTCTGTAGAGCAGGTAGGAGAAGAGGTCAGGAATGAGCTGGTCTTAGTGTAGGGTGTGGAAGAGGTGGTGTAGTTTACCGTTCAGAGGGAGTAATCACAGCTGAAAGGCTAATCATGGCCCTTATTGAAATTGAATAGGTTTGTATGCCCCTATGGAAAAATATGGCGTAATAGTAGGGCATTAGTCTGTGGTTTTAGAAAACCAGATTCACTTCCCAGCTCTGCTATCGACTGCCTATGTGATCTGGTGCACATTGCTTTTTCTCAGTTTCCCATCTGCCTTGTGTCAAGGGGATGTTGTGAGCTAAACATTGTGAGATGTTGAGATACTGTGGTGATAAGTCGCTGGTTTAGACAGAGGTGTATTAATTTCATAGAAGTACTTGTGAGGTACATGATACTCAGTGAAAATAAAAAATGTGGGACTGCAATCCTGTGCAAGTAAAGTTACTCATAAATATTTCCAGGGTGCTCCAGTCTTTGTTTAGACATAACAATCTGGATGTGTAGCTAGTGAAGGTAATGGCAGTTAAGCAAGCCAATGAAGTCATCAATTAATACCCAACTGATGATGTTGCCAAATGATTAGACACAAGATGAGCTGAGATGATCAAGAGTCAAAGGAAGAGGAGAGTGGGGAATGGAATGAGGAAAGAAATCAGGAGCCAGAGGAAGGAAGTGGAAAAAATGGAACAGTGAGAACGGGAGAGGGGAGAATAGATGAACTATGAGAGAAATAGAACCTACTTTGCACCATCCCTTGAAACAACCTTTGTTATTGCTAAGTGCCAGGAAGTTTTTATTTTTCTTGCACTATACTGGGTTTTTTCTTTCTGAAACATGTCCCTTCAATGTCCTCCCTCACGTCTCCCATACCCAGGATGTTTGACCTTTCAGTGGCGATTGCTCATAAATTAGCCAACCTAGGGCAAAGAATGATAATCTTGAGAACAAGCTTCAAGAAAAATGGATTGCAGCGTATATGGATTGTGCAAGTTTAAAGGTGCCTTTTTTTAGTCCACACAAAAATGCTGAAAATGTAACCGAATTAGCAGTGGAGGGTGTTTGGAACAATGTGGGAAACATCTCCCTCATGACTGAAACATTCTTTCCAGCCAGTAGGAAGGAATGACCCCTGAGACTTGCGAGCAAGCTGGGTCAGCAACCTTTATAATAAACCCTTTGAGCAGAAGGAAGGTAAGGGGTGAGTGAGCTTTTTGGGTTCAATGGGACAACTCACACTCAGGAAGATTTTCAGGATCAAGCCCATTGTTTGTATATGGGATTTTTAAAAAAAAATATGATACGAGTCTTTTTGATATCAGCAAAATGTTGCAGTCAGACTCCCTCCTACTGGAAACAGGTGAAGCTCTAAAGATACCAACAGCCATCCCTTGTCAATGGAATTATACTATTCATTTCATCTAGGTACTCTTTTGGTCCTCATCACCAAAGTATCTGAGCACCTCTCACTCATTAATGGATTTTAGCCACACAACACCAACGTGAGGTATGGAATTATTTCCCCTCTTTTACAGATGGGGAATAGAGGCACAGGTTAGGGTACAATATCATATAGGCTGAGTCAGGAACCAAATCCAGATATCTCAAGCCTCTATCCACTGAGCTACCCTTCCCACCTGTTTATGAATATAAATCATCTCCTTGATTAAAATGACAGTTGCATGTGACCTTGAATTAGCCTTTCAGCGGTATGGTGGTGAGGTATTGTTGGGCCTGCCAGGGCTCATTTTCCTTGGAGCACGCCAGGCTAGAAGTTCTCTCTACAAATCTATGTTCACCCAAAGTCTAATGACTCTGAAGTTGGACATGGTCTCTGTAACTGAGTTTAAAGTTTGTTGCCCCTTTGCCATTAACAGGAGACAGATGGGGTCCATCTACACTTGCAAATTAAGTCGACTTAAGGAGGCTTAAGTCGACTTAATTTACTCCACGTCTACACTGGGCTTTCCTTAATTTGACTTAAGCTTCTCCTTAAGTCGAATTAAGGAAAAATTAGTTCGAATTAATAACACCCTCGTTTTAATTCAAACTAGCGCTTAAGTCGACTTTATTAAGTCGACTTAAGCCAGTGGAGACGTGGAGTAGTACCTAGGTGGACCTTTTTAAGTCAACTTAAAAGGTTAAGTCGACTTAATAAGATCAAAAAGGGGCCACGTCTACACTTGAAAAGTTAAGTTTACTTCTGTTAAGTCGACTTAATAAGATCCACTTTAAGTCGACTTAAAGTCAACCTTATTAAGTCACCTTTATAAAGTTGACTTATCTTTTCAAGTGTAGACATAGCCATGATGCCTTCATGACCTTTAAAGCATGTTCCCAATACTCAGATAACAGGGCTTTGAGGTCTACCAGCATGGTGACAGAGGGACTACTGAAAGTGAGGCTAGATGTGAGCATGAGCTGATGACAAGCTATAAAGTTTTAATCACAGCTAAATACAACATGGAGCAACTTGTTAAGCATGAGGCCTCAGGGGTTACCACTTGGAGACCTGTTAATGAGAAGTGGGCAGTAAACATTTCTGCAATCATTGCAAAAAGGAGCATTAGTCAGTTACAAATCATTGTAATGAGCCATAAAGCCAGTGTCTCTCGTGAGCCCATGATTTTTGTTGTTTAGCAGAGTTATGAATTCAAACTCGCAGGCTTGCCTTTTGAAGGTGTTCTTCAGGTGTCCTTTGAGAATGAGGACTGGGCATCGTACTTACCCATGACACTTTTTCCATACTGGAATTGTTTTGTGAAGCTTGAAAGCTTGTCTCTTCCACCACCAAAAGTTGGTCCTTTAAAACACATCACGTCACCCACCTTAACTATCATTTTACTCATTCCCTACAGTTGAACACAGACCTCCAGCATTAAGACCCAGCTAAAGCTCATCAGCTGTAATGGGCAGCAGATACGTATATTTTGTGGATCAGGTGTAGAGTGGGACATCTAGCTGAACAGTGAGTTACAGATACACTTCCTAAAAAGCAAAACTACCACTTGGCCCACTCCAGGAGTCCAGAAGTGGGTGGAAATTTTGCATCTTGGATGCTGGATCAGTCCCAATAATGGTACTTGCAAGTGTAAGTCTAATGCTTATCATTCTGTAAGGGAGGAAAAAATAGGATGCAGACTAACATTTCTCACGCTCCTTTAATCACATTGAGGCTTACAATAGAAGCACTCCTTATTTTCCATGCTTCTAAACGATGGTTTGAATTCAAACAACAGAGCTTGGACTTGACTTTGGTATTTCAAAATCCCAAAGAGAAAATGTGCAATCAGAATAATTTTTATTTTTTTTTAAATCTCATTAAACGAAAAAATATGAGATCTGCAATATATGTATAAAAGAACATAAGAATGACCTTACTGGGTAGGATCAATGGTTCATCTAGCCCAGTATCCTGTCTTCCAGCAATGGCCAGTGCCAGATGCTTCAGAAGGAATTAAAAGAACAGGCAATTATTGAGTGATAATACCTTGTTGTCCAACCCCAGTTCCTGGAAGATAGAGATTTAGGGACAGTTAGAGGTTTATTACGGGCCTACATTGTGCAGGAGATCAGACTAGATGATCATATTGGTCCCTTCTGGCCTTAGAGTCTATGGGTGCATCTACACTTGGAAATTAAGTCGACTTAAGCTTGCTTAGCTAAAGTCGACTTAAAATTACAAGTGTAGACATAGCCTATGAGACATCTGGAGCATAGGATTATGTTCCTGGCTATCTTAATTAACATTCACTGAAGGACCTATCGTTCATGAATTTATTAAATTCTTTTTATGACCAAGTTATATTTTTGACCTTTACAACATCCTTTAGCAATGAGTTCCACAGGCTGACTATGCATTGTGTGAAGAAGTATTATATTTGTTTTAAACCTGCTACCTATTAGCCTCATTAGGTGATCTCTGGTTCCTGTGTTATGTGAAAGGGTAAATAACACTTTCCTCTCCACTTTCTCTACACCATTCAAGTCTTTATAGATCTCTGTCATACCCTTCTCCCCCGCCCCCGCATCTATTTTCAAAGCTCTCTCTCTCTTCCCTCTCTTTATATATCACCCATCTATCTATATATGTGGAGGAAAAATGCTAAGAGTTTTCTTTGAACTTTGGAAAAAGTTTCACTTGAAACTTAAAAAACTTCTTGTTTTTAAAATTCATATTTTTAATGATAGTAAAGCGAAATTTGTGCTACTATATAGAAAAATACAAAAATTCCAATTTAGAATTCCATCATGAAACGACACCATTCTAATTTCTCCAAGCCACGGTTTGTTAATATTCCACAAAGTCCCAGGATGCAACTATAAGACTGCATTCAAATCTATGAACACGAGGCAATCATGCTCAGCAGAGTATAACAATAATTATAATAGAGATTAAATAAAAATAATTAGAAAAAGTTCATCTAGTTTTGATGTATTAATTATTCTGACCCTGTTCTATTCAGAGTCTAATTATCTGGTTCAGTGAAAATGCCAAGATTTCTACGACTCATAAAAATTACATTCCAGTAATTATATCACCAAACTAAACAGTATTCATTTACTATGCCTTTTTATGCACACATTTGAATATGCTTTTTTAACTGTTTTTGCTCTTTGTTCCTATTCATGGGAAATAATACCTGTAGAGAAATTTGAAAATCAGTAGCACTCTAAACGTAATATGCAATTCGTGCTGATATTTCCCTTTTGTGAGGCTTCTGTAAGTCTCATATAACCTTTGTTTAAAAAACATGAACTAAAGTTCACTCTTCAGTTCTTTCAAAGAAGCATTTTGCAGCATGGAAATAAAAAAAAAAAAAAAGTTAAAGGTGCCAACGCAAAGCAGTCTCATTTCTAAAAGTTGGTTTCCCTGGAGGGTGCAAGAGAGGAATGACTGAAGAAATGTAAAGGACAGGTATTCACGGACGGTGGCAAATTTGCCCCTGTCAGTTCAAATTTCCTGATCGACTGCTCAGGTCTGTGAAGACCCACTCAGCCAATCAGGAAGTTTGATCCCTGAACACTACCCCAGCAACCGGAAAGCACTTACTTGAAGGGAGGCCCCTTCCTTTCAACTTAGCACAGTAGACAAGCTGAGTTAGGCATTCAAACTGGGGTACACAAATTAAGTCAGTGGTTTTCAAACATTTTTCCTTGGGACCCAGTTGAAAAAAAAAAATTATGCCCATGACCCAACAGTTACATCTTTGAGCAATGCACTACATTCTCGCAGCATTGGCAGCAGGGGTGCTGCGACCCAGGACCTTACAGTCTGCGACCCAGTACTGGTTCCTAATCGGAGTTGAAAACCACTGAGTTAACTAACTTGTGTATCTCAGTTCGACTGCCACTGAAAAGAGCAGGTACTGCAGACCTGATCTAGGAACGATTTGTATCATTGTTTCCCACAACGGCCAACTCGGATGTTTCTATAGGGACAGATTCTAACATCACTACCCGTAGACTCATAGGCTATCTCTACACTACAAAAAGTTAGGTTGACTTTGTTAAGTCGACCTAAAGTCAACCTTATTAGGTCAATTTAACAAAGTGGTTTCCCTGAACGGGGACTTAGTAAGTTGGCCTAACTGCCCTTAGGTCGACCTATTAAAGTGAACTTAAATGTCCACACTGTGCTTAGGTCAACCTAAGGAGTTGACTTAAGAGTTAGGTCGACCTAACTGGCGGTTCTTATTAAGTCGACCTAAGCTTTCATTAAGTTGACTTAAGGAATTTCTCGTCGACTTAATGAAAGTCTGATGTGGACAGGGACTAAGTTCGGTCAACTTAAGCCTCCTTAAGGCGACCTAACTTGCAAGTGTAGACATAGCCATAGACTCTAAGATCAGAAGGGACCAATATGATCATCTAGTCTGACCTCCTGCACAATGCAGGCCACAGAACTTCACCCATCCACTCCTGTAATAGACCCAAACCTATGACTGAGTTATGGAAGTCCTTAAATCATGGTTTAAAGACTTTAAAGTACAGAGAATCCATTAGCAAGTGAGCAGGACCCCATGCTAACATGCTGGGTGGATGCAGAGGGCTAGTGAAAGGCCTACGATCAACTTTAAACTTAGGCCATTGCTGCAGTGCAACTGGGTGATGTCCAGAGGTTAAAGTAAGGGGGAACGCACCGGAACACAGTTCTGGGGCCCACAAATTTGAGGGGCCAGAGTTCCGGGGCCCCTAAAAATAGAAAAATCCAGCGGAATGCATGTTCCACCCTGCCCTGGCTACTGGCAGGTCGTATGCCTCACCATTGTTAATCACAATACTTATTGTGTTATGCAGTGTTTGTTAGTTTGTGACAATAATTGCTATAGACATAAACACCATATAAAATTATAAATATTTTTGTGGAGCGATAACCGATGCATGTGGTACTGAGAAGTGGTTGCAAATGCCTACCTGGGCTGGGGCCCACACATGCAGGAAAGGGGCCCGGAGATTAGGAGTGTTCCGGAGCCAGTCAAATTATACTTTAACCACTGGTGATGTCATTCTCAGCTCGCATTCGTTCTGCTTGCGCTTGTGTGCTAAAAATGGACCTGTGGGCACAGCTGCATGGGCAGCAGCTCAGGCTAGCTACTGAAATGCAACTCTGTCTGAAATCCTAAGTCTATACTCAGCGGACAAACTGCCGTGAAGCTAGTGTGTGTATATCTGTCTGAGATCAGACTTATACTTCCCACGTACAGTGTAAATGTACCCTTAGAGCAACTCCTGCAGTTGGTGTAAATCAGTGTAGTACTACTGAGCATAGTGATTTACATCAGCTGATGATCTGGTCCTTATTTTGTGATCTTAAGTGGACGTTAAATGACATGGGCATCCCCTTGGCCAGGAGAAGACTTTCATGTTATATAAATAGGGGGCTCAGAAACTAGCCCATATCACCTTTATGTGTGTGGCACATGATCCTCCAACCTTCATTCATGCAAGTATTTCACTGCCATCTATTAATTCAGTTTGATATTTTGGTCTGTAGAAGGGCAGAAGGGATAAACCACCGCAGTTCTTCTAGAAATTCTTCCCCAAAAGACTTGAGCAAGTGCCCTGGATAATTAGGGCTAGAGCAGACACTAATTAGCCCAGAGGGAGCAGCTGGGACCTGGCCCAACTGGATATATAAGGACTGGAACAGGAAACCAGTGGGGGAGGTGTGGCCTTTAGGTGATTACAGTCTGCCTAGGGGAAAGTGCTAAACCCCAAGCTCCTGAACTAGCCCTGCGGCTGGAGGGGCTGCTGTTGGGCAATATTGAAAAACTGCTGGGAAGATGGGTTGTCTGTAAGCTCTATAAATAAAGACCATGGGTGAGAGCAATGCTAGAGTTGATACATCCTTTGCAAGGTCCTGGACACTGAGGAGCCAGGATCTGTGGGCCAAAAGGGGCTAATGGTGCATGATCTATTACATGTTTTCTATGCTGCTAGAACCTACATTGGTGAAAATCTGGAATCAATTCTAATCAAGTCAGTTATGTTACTTCTTTGTAAGCAGATGAGAACTGGACACAATGTTCTTACTGTTGAGTATACCATGAGTTAGCACTGAGGCCACGTTAATGAAAATAAAACAGATTATAAGGCTTCCAGCTAAATGCGTTAAACTTTTATTACACCCAAAAAACTTATTACTGATCAACCAACCTAGTTGGATAATGAGCATATGCATACACAAAATCTAAAGCCCTTCAACTGGGTTAAAAAATGAATTTGTTTGGGTCATGTTCCCAACACTTGTATGTTCAAATTCCTTGAGCGTCCACCTGATCTAGTTTCACCTGCATGAATTCTTATGGAAAGTGAAATCCAAGCACACAGGCTTGTGTTTGTGCAGCCAAAAGATATTACAGGTTGCGATGATGAAACTGTGCTGATATCTTTATATTGGTCCATGGAGTTTGCCTTGGGCATAACCATGTCTGCAGGGCAGACAAAGATCTTCATTCTCTGTTGCTAGGGCTATTTTCCTGTATATGCTGGTAACCATCAAGTATCATGGCAGAGGGACAAGAATCCAAAGACCCTTTACTACCACCCTGGTGCAATTAAATAAGCTAGGCAATTAACTGATTGCATTCTCTGTGACTAGACCGCACACACACTTTGTGTATTAAAAGAAAATTAAATTTAAACTTCATACTGAGTCATTACAGTTTACAGTAGCCAAATATTTGTAGAAATGATACTTTCGGTAAGGGTCTAGAAAAGGAAAGATATAAAACTTTCTAAAATTCTCCAATTCTACTTACCTACTACTCTCCCAGAAGTTTACCTGCTACTCTTCAACCCCCGCAGAAGCTTCTGAAAGGCCTCCTCTGGATGATGGAAATCACCCTTGAGTTACCCACTATTCTCTGTTCTAATAAGTTCCCAGTGATGTGAACTTGCTTAAAATCTATTTTCTCATTATGAGCACAGTGTTCTGCAAACCACATGACTGGATCTACTTTTTTTTTTGGCATTCTATTTTATTGGTGAGATCAAAGTCTTTGTAATGTTGGTCAAGTTTAATGAACCATGAGACAAGAACATAAAACATTACAAGGGAAAGCCTAGTAAACAACGTTAAATATTCTATTCCTATTCCTTTTCTGCAATTGCCACTTGTCTTCAGCATTACCTATCTGAGAGATCTTAAAAGCTGGTGTTTGACATGTACATAATATATATATATGCCCTGCATTACAGCCTGGAGTTTTTCCCTCCATTGTTTTTCGGAGTGAAAGCTCCATTAAGTACCACCTTGTCCACCTTCAAAAATTTAAAATTCCATAGCATTTTTTAAACTGAATCCATGTAAATTAAAAGTCTTGACTGTGGAGGTAGCACAAGCCATGAGTTAGGGACAGCGAACAGTTGCACCATCCCAGGAGGGTGTGAAGCTGGCATCTTGGTCTTCCTGATGTCAATGACAAAATGCCCAGGGGTCAAGATTCTGTCCTCTGAATCGTTATTCTGGAGGTCGCTGGTCAACCTTTATTTCCTCATTGCAGTAACTGAGCCTACAAAGGAAGCCTCAAAGGAAGGAAGATAAACTGTAAAAAGCATGTGAAAGTTCCTAAGATATTATAATAATTTATAATAACAGGAGAAAAGGGATTAAAAGCCAGCGACTAAGGGCAGGTCTTGACTGCCCACCATTTTCAGTAGTCATCGAAGGGAGATATGCAAGTTATTTAAAATAACTTGAGTATTTGCCTTTGACTTCCCTGTGTCTGGCACGTCCACTGTGCTGAGTTGAAGAGAGCTCTTCTTAGTCACTTAGGCTATGTCTACACTGCAAAAGTTAAGTCGACTTTATTAAGTCGACTTAACAAAAGTCAACTTAATTTTTGTAGTGTAGACATAGCCCCTCTTCACCTTTATTAAGTCAACTTAACACTTTAAGTCAATTTAGGCACTAATCACCATCCACACTGGCTTAAGTCAACCTAATAAGGCCGACTTACGCATTGTCGACCTAAAACGAGGTGTTATTAGGTCAACTTAACTTTTCTTTAAGTCGACTTAAGGAAATGCTTAAATTGACTTAAGGAAAGCCCAGTGTGGAGGTGGAGTAGTTTAAGCTGATTTAAGCCTCTTTAAGTCGACTTAATTTGTAAGTGTAGATGCACCCTTAGGGCTAGTCTTCACTGACAGCGGCAAATTGGTTGCCGTCAGATCGACCTTCCTGATTGATTGATTGATTGATTGGGTCTGATTAACCTAGTGAGACAGGCTTTAAACTAGTTTTGACATGAGCAGGAGACAAAAGCCCACAGGTAAGTCTGGAACGTGGAGACCTGTGATGACTTGGAATCCAGAGCAAACATGGGGAAATCATAGCAGGGCCAAAGGAGAGACAAGAGGGAAAACAAGAAGGGAAATCTATTGAACATCCTAACTATCCCTATAGTAATGCAAGTAGTATGGGGAATAAACTGAAAGAATTAGAAATACTAAAGAATAATCACAATTATAACATAAATGGCATCACAGCTTGCTGGATAAGTCACATGACTAGATTATTGGTATAGAATAGTCCAGTTTATTCAGGAAGAACTGGCAGCAAAAGATGGAGGATGTGTTGCCTTGTATAGCAAAGATATGTACATTTGCACAGAGGTAGAGACAGAAATGGGAAGCAAACATTCTGCAAATGTCTGGTTAAGCAAAAAAGGGGTAAAAATAGGGTAAAGTCAGAGTGGGGGGGTCTACTATACCCCACCTCACCAGGAAGAAGTGCACGAGGCTTTTTAAAAACAATTAACAAAATCACACAAAACATAGGACTTCAGGACTTTGTAGCGATAGGTGACACAAATACAGAGACAGCTATTGGGAATTAATAATATAACAGGATATAGACTATCCAACAAGCTCCTGGAATGCATTGGAGACAACTTTTCATTAAAGAAAGTGGAGAAAGTGACTAGGGGAGAGACTGTTCTAGATTTGATTCTGATGAATAGGGAGGAACCGGTTGAGATTTTGAAGGTGTGGGTGAAAGTGATCGTGAAATAATAAAGTTCACCGTTCTAAAGAATAGTAGGAAGGGAAACAGCAGACTAAAGACAATGGACTTCAAGACGGCAGCCTTTAACAAAAGAGATTGGTAGGTATTTTCTCATGGGAAGTAAATCTAATGGGAAAAGATTATGGGAAATTGGCAGTTTTAAAAAGACATGGTTAAGAAAACAATAATGAATTAACTGATACATAGAGAAGACAGGAAGTCTGGTAAGAAACCACTCTGGCTTTACCAGAAGATCTTTCAACAAAAGAGTCATACAAAAAGTGGAAACTAGGTCAAATTACAAAAAATGAATATGAAAAAAAAATAACACAGTCATGTAGGGACAAAATTAGAAAGGCCAAAGCGCAAAAAAAAAAAAAAAAAGCTAGCTAACCACCCATTATCTAGGTCAGGGGTTCCCAACTCATGGCCCAAAGTGTCCCGTGGGGATTTTACAATTGGTTCGTGCTCGCCTGCCAGTGTCTGGGAGCTGCTCTGAAGCCACCTGCCCCACCTGCCCACCCCCAGCCCAGTCTGAGCATGCAGTCAGGAGTTGGGCTATGGCCTCCTTCTGGATCCCACACACAGCCTGGAACAGGAGCTGGACTTCAGCGGCCACTTACTGCCTAATCCTGGGAGCCAGGCTGTGGCTGCTAGCCAGGAGCTGGATCTGGCTTTTCACTAAATAAATGTTAATTTTTAAATTTTAAATAAATGTTTCATTTAAAATTTTTTTTTAAATCTTAAATAAATGTTTTAATTTAAAAAAATAATTTAAATGTAAGTAATTAAATTAAATTACTTAATTGTAATTGAAATTTAATAGAATTTTAATTTAATTTTAATCAAATAGACTGGTGGCCCTTCATGGCTGTAAAAATATATTTATGGTCCTCGAGGCAAAAAGGTTGGGAAACACTGATCTAAGTCATCCCTGACAGATGTTTGTCTAACCTGCTCTTAAAAATGTCCAATGATGGGGATTCCACAACCTCCTTAAGCAATTTAGTCCAATTCTTAAATACCCTGACAGTTAAGAAGTTTTTCCTAATATCCCATTTAAACTGCTCTGACTACAATTTCAGCTCCCCTGTTTTTGTCCTGTCCTCAGAAGTTAAGGAGAACAATTCTCCCTCCTCCTTGTAACAACTTTTTATGTACTTGAAAGCTGTCTCCACCTCAGTCTTCTTTTCTCCAGACTAAACAAACCCAGGTTTTCAATCTTCCCTCATTTGCCATGTTTTCTAGACATTTAATAATTTTTTGTTTGTTCTTCTCTGAACTTTCCCCAATTTAGTTCACATCTTTCCTGAAATGTGGCACCTAGAACAGGATACATTACTCTAGTTGAGGCCTAATTAGCATGGAGTAGAGCAGAAAAATTTCTTCTTATGCCTTGTTTACAACATTCCTACTAATATATCCCAAAATGATGTTTGCTCTTTTTGCAATAGTGTGGTACTGTTGACTCATGTTTTGCTTGTGATCCACTATGACCCTCAAATCTCTTTTCACACTAATCCTTCTTAGTAGGAAGTAATTTTCTATTTTGTATGTGTGCAATTGATTGTACCTTCCTAAGGGAATACTTTGCATTTGTCCTTAGTAAACTTCATCCTTTTTACTTCAGACCACTTTTTCAGTTTCTCCAGATCATTTTGAATTGTGATCTTAACCTCCATAACACTTGCAACCCCCTTCAGCTTGATGTCATCAGAAAACTTTGTAAGGATATTTTTTGTTCAGCATTGATAAGGCCTCATCTAGAATATTTTTTCCAGTTCTCGGAAAGATATGGACAATATGAAAAAAATCCAGAAAAAGAAAAACAAAAAACAAAAATGTTGAAAGCTCTAGAAAACATGATCTATGAGGAAAGATTGAAAAAGAATGAGTTTATTTAGTGTAGTGAAGGGAGGAGAGAGGGAAGGGGACATCAGAACAATCTTCAAGTACATAAAATGTTATAAAGAAGAGAGTGATAAATTGTTCTCCTTATTCACTGAGGACAGGACAAGAAGTAAAGGGCTTCATTTGTAGCAAGGAAGATTTAGGATAGACATTAGGAAAAATTTCCTAATTGTAAGGGCTAGGTAAGCACTGGAACAAATTACCCATGGAGGTTATAGAATCTTTGTCACTGGAGGATTTTCAGAACAGGTTAGACAAACACCTGTCAGGAATGGTCTAAATAATGTTCAGTGCTGCCTCCGTGCAAGGGCCTGAATTAGATGACCTATCAAGGTCTCTTCCAGTCTTACATTTCTATGATTTTTTAATTCTGTGTTGATGGGAAAAGATATTAAAAAGAGACAGACTAAATTAAACTAAACAAAAAAGGTCCTCTGGATATAATTCAAGGACTGCAATGAAATCATGCTTACTGAAAACAGACCAAGTGAGAAAGGAAATTGATTAAAATTGGTGTGTCTGATATTCCATCTAATTGTTGGACAATGTTCTGAGGGGATGGACTATTCCACACATCACTCCATTTTTGGTTCTTAAAGAAAGAGCCTGAGGTTTCTATCCTCACTATTTTCTGGTACCTCAGAACTTCTTTCTCCTAATCCTAAGGGATGACCTGCTCAGATAAGGCCAGAGAAAGAGGGATACAGATGACATTGCAACCCTTTTGAATCTCAAACTCTACTTTAACAAAAATGAGATTGGACTGTAACAGTGGCATCAGTAACAATGATTCCAGCCCAGCTCAACTAAATATTTTTTTCCAAAACAAGGCAGTTATTACTATCTTCCATTTAAGAAACAGTCAGATGAGGGGGTTTTCCTTCTAAAATCTCTCTCCAGCCAAAAGGAAAAGCAACTAGAAAAGCTGTTAAAAGAAAGCCTTATTTAATACTTCACAGTTCAAGTGCTTTAACAGTTTTTCCTTCTTTTCTTCATCTTTAACAAAAGGTTAAAAGGATTTTTAATGGTGTGTTTGCTATGGTATTAAGCAGGCTGAAGTCTCTGTATACCAAACCCGGGACTTTATTTAACACTGTTTAGTATTGGATAGCAATTGAGTTATGTAAACACCTTTAGCCCATATGTTCCATTGAAAATAATTCAACACTCCTTAGTTCTGGTGGGGACTAACCTTTGCCAGCCCTTTACCTAGAAAAGATTACTTCTTCCTCTGTGGCACCTCGGCTACATTAGTGGACATAGTCAAGTCTCTTTCCTTATAGAATCATAGGCTATGTCTACACTTGCTAAAATTAGTTCGAATTAGTTAGTTCGAACTAACTAATTTGAACTAATTTTAGTTAGTTTGAATTAGCTTAATTCGAACTAGCATGGCCACACTGGACTTGCTTAGTTCGAATTAGCGATCCCCATTCATTTCAATGGCTGGTTAATTTGAACTAAGAAATCAGTTCGAATTGACATGGCCACATTGGTTAATTCGAACTAGTTAGTTCAAATCAACCCCTTAGTTCGAATATCCTATTTGAACTTATTAGTTCGAATTAAGGAAGCCCTTAATTCGAACTAACTAAAGCCTAGTGTAGCCATGCTTTACTTAGTTCGAATTAAACCTCCTTAATTCGAACTAACTTGCCAGTGTAGACATAGCCATAGAAACTGGAAGGGACTATGGGAGGTCATGGAGTCCAGTACCCTGGCACTCATGGCAGGACCAAGTACCCTCTTAAACCGTCCCTGACAGGTGCCTGTCTAATCTGCTCTTAAAAATTTCCAATGATGGAGATTCCACATCCTCCCTAGGCAATTTATTCCAGTGGTCAGTCATCCTTGTTCTAGCTACATTCTGGTAGATTTACTGCTGATGCCTGGAGGTAGGAGAATATGCAGCATGCTTCCCTCTCTGCCCTGACCTTCTCGAAAGCCTCTTGACACAGCCGTCGCACTCAGCTGTGTGTGAGATAGTTGGGATTTTCAGTTGAGCTCATTCAGGTTCCCCTTTTCATTCCCCCATCAAAACAAAAAAATGTGGCGAGGGACTCAAATAAACACACACTGAGCTTCTATGGAGACCCCTTTAGAGAATTCTGCTGGGGTGTCTGTGAGATGAGGGATTTCTGGAAGCACAACTCATTTGAGCCAGGCACCAATAGTATTCTTACACAGGGCTAAAGTGGGACCCATTTAATTTAAGTGTCAATATATCAAGATTTAGGGCTTGATCCAAAACCATCAGCTTCAATAGGGTTTGGCTCAGGATCTTAACCTGTATAGGTTTTGTTGCTTCTTATCTGTAAAATCCTGACACAAAGGGATGACCTCAGTAGAGAAATAACCTCTTCCAAGTGATAAAACGTGTTCTGGATTATAGCTACGTCAGAGGCATAAATGGGTGTAACTCTTCCGTTTTAACAGAACTGAATTAAAGTATGTGGTTCACTTTGGAACTAAAGATGCTGAGTTACGTGACAGACGGGTCATGCTTTGTGTACTACTGGTACAGCAGATGGGCTGATATTCAACCTTAAGTTTTGATCCTGCAAAAACAATTGCATGCACATAGTTTTATGCACAAGGGTATTCCCAAGGGTCTGGGCATTATTTTTAACTGAAAATGAGGGCTGGGTAGAAAAATTGCAATGTGGTTGATGAAGCCTGACATTTTTCATATTTCTTTTTAATTTTGGGAGATCAATGCCATGCTGTATAAGGGGAAAAAAAAAACCCACAACATTTTTCAAGGTTTCATTCTCTTTCAACAAAGAACCATTTATTTTCACTTCAAAATTGCCTTATTTGCAAGTGAAATTTTGACTGTTAAATTGAATTTAAATAAAGATCAATTTGCATATTGAAACTCATGAAACTTCCCACATTTCACTGCAATGGCCACCCGCTTGTTAAAATGTCACAGAAAGTGAATTTTTATGAGAAAATAAAATTGCATCTATTTATGAACATTTTTCAAAAAATAAAGCGGGGTGGATAAATTTCTCATAGCTTTACTGGAAACCAGCATTCCCTGGCCAGAAATTAAAAAATGAAGCACAGTCCTCACTCTGCCAGTGGTAACTGAGACGTATTGATTAAAACAAACACTTTTTCTTCTGAAACAATGACCGAAAGAGTAAAGCAAGTTTGTCCCATTTTTTTGCTGGAGTGGCTAAAATCATCTGGCAGTAACCTATGTCAGATTGCAGCATTTTGATTTAGTGTTGAGACGTCAACTTAAATTATTTCTACAGATAGTTCCCTTATGAGAGGAAAATTACGTCCATCAAAAAATGTATCAGATGGGTGGGCTGAAGCTATCAATTACTGTCTGAGTACAAGCTTTGGCTAAATCTTGCTTGCTGTTTATTCCCTCATGGGCTAGAGGTTAACCTGTTAAGTTGAGAACTGATCCCAAAGTAGACATTAATGTCTTAATGCATTTAGTGGCTGTGGATCTTTTTGGCAGTAGGCCCCTGGGACGCTATTGTTTCTCATAACTTGACTTGGTCACCAATTGCAAAGGGCACCTGGAATGCTAGAATAAATATGGCTCAGTTTACCCTCTTCCCCCAGTTATTATTTCAAAGCTGTATGTCATTCTACTGTTAGAAAGGTTCATGTGTCTTGAAATATTTGCAAGGAATCAATAGGCATAATAGAATCAGCCTTTGAAGTAGCATGACCCTCCCTTAATTGTGTTGTTTCAGGAACTACTATTGTAACTTTATAGACTGGTAATTTTATTTTAAAAAAAAAGAAATTATTTTGGTATCCCCTTTCTCAGCATCACGCTCACTTGTTAGAAGTAGACCTCATCAAAGGATCAAATGCTCAGGCTTTTGGAAATGTTTTTCCCAAGGCAAAGCTCCCATTGACATTTTGCCTTTAATATTTGCAATAATATTTTTAGGCATTGACCTAAGTCAGGATAAATGTGGGTCTAAAATCAGGGCTTAAAACACACGATCATGCAATTGACATAGAATGTGTTTTAACAATGTTGGACCATTCCTCTAGCTTCTGTTGTTAGTTGGAGAATCCAGAGCTATTATTCGGAAAAAAAAAAAAGAGGGGGGGGGGGGGGGTTGTTTCCAAAGTCACAAATGTTTTCTACAGGCTCTTGGGCTAGACACATCATACAGTTTCTGAGCTTTGGCTCTTTCTGGACAAAGTGCCAGAGATGTTCTATACTGAAACCTAACAACTTCTCTTTGGTCTTGCCTGTACCCCTTTGTTGTACTCTTTCCGCAAAGATTCAAGTAATGGAATTTCACACCGCACAATGCTCAGCTAAAGTGAATTTAGAACTCACATGATGCTACGCTGTTCTCACTTGAGCAGTGGGGTTTCTGTGAGATGCCAATTAAATAAGCCATATTAGGATATAGTGACACCTTTCACAACCAGGTCTGCACTCGAAGGTCTGTCTAAATTTGAGCTCCAGGAGACATTCTCTTACTAGCTCTAATTGAGCTAGTGTGCTCAATATAGAAGTGCAAGTATAATGGCAAGAGTGAGAGGAGGGACTAGCTGCCCCAAGCACATACCTAGTATCCTGTATGAGATAGGAACTCTGGGTGGCTAGCCTGTCCCCTGCGCCTATTGCCCTGGCTCTGCTTCTATTTTTAGCATGCTAATTTGATTAGAGCTACTATGGGTGTGTCTCCTTCCATTGGGAATCCCATCTCCAGCTCAAAACGTAGACCTGTCTGCTGTTACCATCTACTAAGTACCGTGGTTGCTGAAAGAAAATTACAGAAAAGTAACAAAAAACACTGCTTAACATACCATGGGTAGCACTTAACAAATAGTGTGGGAGGGGGTCAATGTCCCCAAAAGCTCTTCCATGAGCCCTGGCAGATAGTCTAGTAAGGGTTTGATCTTACAAATCACTGTGCACCTATTGCAAAGCACTAGGTGTAGACTGTGAATCGAAAGATCTCTAGGAGTGAGTTTAAAGGATTCACTGATTGCTATACAATTGAAAATGTGGCTCACAGTACTTGACAAGAAGGTCAAAATGAACGACTATATTGTGCAGGAAGAGAGAAGAATTGGTTGACCTGGAGATGTTTAAATCACCTCTGAACAAGAGCTGCCTGGTCAGAAGTCAATAAGCAGAAGTGAGCTAGTCAAGTTACTCAGACATGTGACTGCAGTGAAATCATGGAACAGCTGCTAGTATGCTGGCTCCTAGAAGACCCGTGCACCATGGAAGATCTCTCCAGGGCTACAGACGGGGATGTTCATGTGTCCAACAATGGGGAAACCTAAGAATGTGGTGGAAGGACACAAGAAGAAGTAACTCATGGGAGGGGGATACTCATCACAGGACAGGATCTAGATCACAAGATCGAGAAAAGGATTAGACCACATACTTTACAGCCAGGACTGTGCGCACACAAGCAACTACTCTACACAAAAGTGATGAGAGGAAATGTAATGTCAATGCTGTGTTCAGACAATATATTTTACAGTAGCCCTAATTTATCTAGGATTGTTGCTCAGGTGACACCTATGTGGACTGAAAAGGTAAAAGTTTGAACATGCTCCAAAAGTCCCGAACTCTGTTTATCAATTCACTGCTGCTTCTGAATAAACTGTGACCTATCCCACATGGATTTAACTCCCCAGATGAAACTTCAAAGTCTCTTCCTGATTACAATAGTCAATCTTGTCCAATAAGGGATCAGACATAATAACATATGACCAATCAAAACTAATCAAAGTATCTTGTGTTACCAACAAGAGTGTAATATCATTGGTGTCAATGGATGCTGACCAATGTCATGTGACCTTTATCACCCTGTCCAAAGTCAGGTGACCCAGACCAAAAAAATAAAGGTCAGTCTTTGTGTGTCATACCATTTTTTTTTTTTTTTTGTTGTTGCTGAGTATTAAATATTCACAGCGATCAACAGGAGAAAATAAATTACAAAGAAATATATTGAATGATTGAAAATTGCTCAATAAATGTCAATAAATTCAAGGAAACTACAATCCATAGATGGATATTCAGCAATTGGAAAACTGGCTAGATTTGCAGAATCTTATCATTCCTTCTCTCGTGGAGAACAAGAACCCCAGCAGGAGCTCAGAGTTATTCAGTGGTATTCATTACATGTGACTGAAAATTGTGGAAGGGTGGAAAACTTACAAAACTCTGAAGCATTGACGATGCTTCTTCTTCTTCTTCTTCTTCTTCTTCTTCTTCTTCTTCTAAAGGTTATTTTTTCCTGTGCATTTTTTTTAAAGCTACTATTGAAAATTTTCTTTTAACAAAAACAAGATGTTTTCAGTAAATAGTTGATCAGAAACCTGGTTTTCATAAACAAAAAGATTAAATAACCCTTTTGATAAACCACTTGCTAAAAAAAATGTTTTCAGAAATTAAAGATTTCTTAAAAGTCAGGTGTTTTTAACAAAATTTTTCATTTTGGATAAAAGACTATTTTTCCACTTGGAAACTTTTTGTTTGAAAACAAAAACCAAACCACTTCCTTCCCTACAACTTTAATTTTTCATCCAGTAAGGCTGGAAATCCCTTGCAGCAACTGGTGAAATATAAAAGCTTCAGAACTATACATATTTTTATTATATTATCTGTTCAACTTTTGACTCACATGTTATATATGCAAAATTAAGCATAAATTTAAAATTAGAATTGGCAAAGATGTATTTACTTTACTAAATCCATCTTTGTGCACACACAAACTTTCATCAGTTAATTCAACTGGTTCAGTTAGCTAGTACAAACACCTCTGCAGACACTTATTTTGATTTAAGAGCAACTAATTTCAGCATACCTTATTCCTGTTCCTAATCCCAGTTTGAGCAAAAATAAAAGTGATTTTAAAAAATTAAGAGTGTTCACACAGCCTTTGACACTGGTTTAACAAAAGTGGTTTAAAATCACACCTTTAATTAAACTCAAGCAACTTTATGTGTAGATAATCCATTGAGAGTTTTGGAGTGGATCCACGTCTAGTTTTTTGTTGTATTGCCAATTCATAGGGATCTCCTGCTAGGGGTGGGTATGCAGGGAGAATAATAGATTTCTCTCTGAAATACAGAAATGCTATATATTTAGTGGTCAATCCTGCAGACACACAAGTAGGAAATTTTACTCATGGTACTACTCATTTGAATGAAATTATGCAGGTGCATGAATGTTTTGCAGAATCAGCAATCGTGTGGCAGAAAATGTTGCAGTATTATATTTGCATAAAGTCTCCATGTGACTTGCTAAAAATATTATCTGGGAGGTGGATGGGCACTAGCCCACCCACTACTAAGGCCCCTCCCTCAGCCTACAGGGAGGAGGCAGTGAGCCCAGATCTTACTGATTGCTTGGAACAAGAAATGAAATAACAGGAATGGGTGTGAGGGTCAAAGTTTTAAAAGAAGGGACTTGGATAGTCCTCTGCTGGTGATGGGTAGGTGGGGCTTCCAGAGCAGTGTTTTTTGTACTTAACACCTTAATGAACTGCATGGGACAATTGCCTCCTCTCAAGGCTATTGTTTCAAGCTCTCTGAAGACCTAGGCAGATATAAAGGTAACCCTTACACTAGGGTCACATTTTCAAATTCTATTTTATAACCATGAGCACCAGAAGCTTTTCATAAATGAAGTAATAACAATTTTGAAGTAACCACATAAATCCAAGGACTGGGGCCTTAAGCATGAGTCTACAGTGCCTGTGCTTTAATTTGGCTCTGCAGAACCTCAAAATTATTACCACTGGACTAGACCTGAAATCACAATAGCTCATCATCAATCCTGTAAAGTAGCTGCTTTTCTCACGCTGGGTGCGTCTACACTTACAAGTTAGGTCGACTTAAAGAGGATTAAGGTGACCTAAACTACTCTGTGTCCACACTGGGCTTTCCTTAAGTCGACTTAAGCATTTCCTTAAGTCGACCTAAGGAAAATTAAGTCGACTTAATAAAACCACGTTTTAGGTCGACTTAACATTCAAATCGACCTTATTAGGCTGACTTAAGCCAGTGTGGATGGGGATTAGCACCTAAATCGACCTTATTAAGTCAACTTAAAGTGTTAAGTCGACTTAATAAGGTTGAAAAGGGGCTATGTCTACACTAGAAAAGTTGTTGACTTTTCTTAAGTCGACTTAATAAGGTTGACTTTAAGTTGAGTTAAAGTCAACCTTATTAAATAGACTTAATAAAGTTGACAACTCAAAATAAGGGGTGCTCTGCTACAGTGAGAGTTCTTAGAAGCATAATGCCTGGTGTAAGTACCACACCTCTGAGTGTATGTCTACACTGCAGTTAAAACCCTGTAGCTGGTCCTTGCCAGCTGACTCAGACTCAGGCTAAGGGGCTGTTTAACTGTAGTATAGATGTCTGAGCTTGGGCAAGAGTCTGGGCGCTTGGACCTGTGAGGAGTGAGGATCCCAGACCTCCGACTGCAGTTCTACAAGGAAGTTAAACAGCCCCTTAGCCCTAGGCAGCTGGCATGGAGAAAGCTGTGGGTGTCTAATTGCAGTTTAGACATAGCCTTCTCTGCATTTATATATTCCCTTACATACTATAGTTTCCATTTCATGTGTCTGATAAAGTAGGATTTTGCCCACAAAAGCTCATGCGATAAATACATGTGCTAATCTTTAAAAGTGCCACAGGACTCCTTGTTTATTTTCCTGAGCTAGACTAACACGGATACCCCTCTGGAACTATTAACCTTCTAAAACTGCAGGCATGTGGTGCTTTAACATGTGCTCAGCAGGTTAAGAGGGAAGGCTAGGTTTTAACACTACCCACTTGGCAGCTGCCAAGGTAGAGCTTGCTGTGTCTTGACTAGAGTTTCAGAAACAAGTGAGGCTGGTCATAAACTAACAGGATCCTACAATAGACACTGGAAGTCAAGCCTTAGGCATTTCATTGGGAGTGACTGGAACATGGGAGCATCTGCATCTTTGAAAGTGCTACAAAACTCCTTGTTTGTTTTGCGTGGTGAGTGTTTTTGAAAAATCGAACCCCATTGTGGGTGCAGCATTAGAATACCAACTCTTATGGTAACCATTCATTGAAAGTTACTTTCTACATCTATTCTCTGCAAATTAAAATGATTTGTAGGAGAAATATAAATGATTCCCTCTCCCCCTCTCCCCCACACATTGGTATCCTTATAATCTCAATAAAAATCAATGCTATTGTTCTCATCGCAATGCCCGACTTGTGTTTACGGTAGTGCCTGACCCTCGGTGCTCAGACTTAGGTTTCAAAGCACAACACATGTTGGGAATTTCCTGACCTGACATGGAAGGATGTGTGCATGCCAGCAAAGAGAGGCAACGCGAGAAAGATGGATCCATACGTGCTGCTATTAAAATAATGTACTGTTGCTTGGGGATAGTTCTGCAGCTAGATTGCAACCTAGTTTTAATTACAAAGGTGAATGATAATATTTTTTTTAAAAAAGATAGGAGAGGGAGGCTGGAGTAGGGCAACAACTGAGTGACACCATGGAAATCAAAGGAAACAGGCAGGCCGTGTTCTTTCCCTTTGCTTTTGCTAGACTCTTTATTTACTTATTTCTCATCAATTAATTATCTGTGCTGCAGAAACACTAGCTCCCACACAGCTTGCCACTTGTCTTCTGAGTAAATACCCAGGACACACAAAGTAATTAAAAATGTAAATAATACTATCGCCAAATGCTAGTTTAGTATTTGGTGGTAGTATTGATGTCAGTGGGAAGGACACTGCAGGACCAGAGGGAAGAAATAAGAGCATTGATCTAAATGTTACAGCAATACTAGGTGTGCAGATTGGTCTCAGGATGACACAGCTATCTAATCTACCTACTGATCATTGCGCTATCTAACTGCCAATTGCCATCAATATTTTGGTTTGTCGGTTTCAGAAAAGAGCACGGCCATCATTGTTATAGGAATGTTAATAATAATGGTCATGAACCGAAAAGGATGGGTCAGCAGTTGATGCTTTAGCCTAGAGCTTGGAAATCTGTGCTCTGTCTCAGATTTGTACGATATTTGTCAAGCTGCTTGACCTCAGTCCTCCATCTGTAAAATGGGAGTAACAGTAGGATTACTCTATTGTGACTCCCTACCTCCCAAGGGTGCTGTGAGATGCCCAGATACTCAAGTAACAGGAACATTGTAAGTACTTAAGAGCAATTGATTTACCGTAAACAGAGAGGGAAAAATATATTCTAGATGTTAAAAAAGCAACACGGATTTTGCAAATGCTTGTGCCCATTCTTAGTTTTACTGATATAAGTTAACATGATTTTATTGGGATTTTTCTCAGGAGTAGAGTGGCGTGCACGTTTCCAGGACTAGGGCCATTAAGAATTTGTCTGCTGCCAATGTTTCTCATATCCAAGTGACGCCCATTCTCTGTCTTTCAGGGGTAGAAAATTTCCAGCATTTTAAGGAGAGAACTATATTAAAAAAGAGCAATTGCACAGCTTGTGTTTGTTGCAAGTGAACTTCAGCTTTCAAACGGGCAATTTCCAGTGCCATTAGTGAAAAATAAATCCTTCATGCAGGGCCAGCCTGACCATATAGATGAAATAGGTGGTCGCCTAAGGTGCCAGGCTTTAAGGGGCACCAAATTAGATGGAAGAGATTTTTTTAACATATGTTATCTCTTATAACATGTTGAGGGAGGGGGCGCCAAAATCCAAGTTCACCTAGGGTGTTGAAAACCCTTAGGCCAGTCCTTCCTCCATGCTTATTAGGTAAAAGAATCTACTGAGTGGTAAGGCCTCTATCAGATTAAGTGAGCAGTGTACATCTGAGGTTTGGGGTTTGTCTTTAAAAGGACATGATATAAGATTAAGGGATGGACTACAATCATTTATATCAAATGGTATTGAACTGGATTGAGTAGTAAGGAACAGAACGAGGGATGATTTTGATTCTGAGGGTCACAAGTCATCCCTTGCTCTCAGGTGGGAATTAAATGTGATATTCCCCTCTCCAAGGCACATCTTATTTTCCCCTTTGTTCCAACCCAGTTCCACTAGCTGGTGTACTGGGGGTGGAACTACAGCTCTTCTCACTCTCCAAACCTCCCTGACCCCTTCTTCCAGGGACCACACCGATCACAGAGGTTGCACTCTGCGTCCCAGCCAAGAATTTGGTAGGTTCCTACACTGCCACGCAAGTGAGAGCAGGAAATGTAATGCCTCTCGCAGCCAGGTAAGAGACGCTTGCAATTTAGCCAATAATTTGGAAATAAAAGACTCATGCTATATTCAATTAAGCCTGGAAAGATGTTATAAAACTGCTGAATAGCTTAAGAAACATTTACTGATGTAGGAGGGAAAGGCTGCGAAAGGTCTCCAGAGCACTTTCTCGAAGAGTAGGGGTGCCTCTCCATCCTGGCCAGATTCCAACTCAGGAACTGTGCCATGACCTACCTAGGCTGTCCCCTATAGATTCAAATGGAGATGCTATTGTTTCCATAGGATGGAATCCTGCCAAAGTAGACGAGATGTGTGTGGATGGATCTGTGGGTTCCATGGCTTGCAGAGGTGATAGGGAGCTATGCCTGCTACTGCAAGTTTTGGGACTGCCAAGGCCCCCGCCCTTCCAGCACAGTATCCCTGCCTCCTCCACAATGGACGCACATAACGATGAATCCTCAAGATCTGTTCATCTCACTACTCATTCCTGCCTAGCTCCTGCAGGCTATTTTGACGGGACCCAGACAGAGCTCTGCTCCATGACATATGGCGTTGGTGTATAATTTACAAACCATTCACAGGGAGTGCCAGGGATTTACCACCTTCTCCACAGACTGCAGAACTGCACTTGTTCACTGGGTCTGTCACTCTCTGCACCCAAAGGCTATGTCTACACTTGTAAATTTAGGTCGACTGAGTTAAGTTGACTTAACAAAGTCGACTTTAAGTCGACTTAGTTAAGTCGACTTAGCATGTCCACACCTAAATTTTAAGTCGACTTAGGGGGGACCCTCAAAGTCGACCTAGAGCGTCCACACTGGATGCTAAGGTCAACTTCTAGAGGCTAGGTGGCCCTGGGACTGGTCCACGGTGGCGGGGGAGGCACCCCTTGCCAAGTGCCAAAGGGCTCAGCCTTTGCCCCATTGTACCTGGGTACAGTGGGGCAAAGGGGGACAGGAACCCTGGCAGGGCATAGGGGCAGGGTGGGCTGGGCTCTGCCCTGCCCTTTGGGGGGGCACAGCCAGGTTCTCCCTGTTCCAGCTACCCTGGCAGGGAGGGTAGTGGGGAAGCCCTGAAGAGCCCTAAGCATTGCTGGGGCCATACCACTTTGTGGTGGTTATATTTTCCTGATGGACATAGAGAAGCCTGTGAGTTGCTGAGATACATGTTCCATGGAACACACAGGGGATTTGGCTCTTTAGAATGAAAAGTGGTATAAAAACCACATTGATTTCTTAATTATTTGTATCATGAATTAAATGCATCTGCCATGTTCTAGCAAGATTTGATGTACACTTTAATATATAGTTAAAAAAAAACTGCTTGCTTTCCTTTTTTTTTTAAGCGCAAAGTTATTTCAGTAAAATGTCACCAAATGCCAGTGGCAGGAAACTTATTTTTAAACCTCTTTTAATGTTATCAGAACCAATCTCAAATTCTAGGCACTTCCCTTTCGTTAGAACAAATACCTTTTAATTTAGAATAGCAGAATGCCATTACTGAATTACCCATGTGTATAATAAAGCTGGCTTCCAAATACAATAAAGCCACCATGACTCCAATCTGGTCTACCCCATTCACCTCCTCTGCAAAAGCTGAATGCTTTAAGGTGCTGAGCATCTGTAAAACCCATTGACTCAGCAACTTGCAGAATGATTCTTAAGGCAGGGGCAGGTTATTTTTGTTTTTGTTTGGTTTTTTTGCAGGGAATGCCTGCAGCCAGAGGCGGCCTTTGGTTATTGGTGGCCTTAGGAGAAGGCCCATTGCGGGGCCCTCTATAGGCCCATGAGGGCCCCACTCTGTGGCCTTGCTCCTCCCAGCCCCTGCTTCCTGTTGCCACTCTGCCCTCACCTTCGTCCCCAGCTCCCTCCCAAGTGGCCCCAGCCACCTAAGCCAGATCCTCCTCCTGCTGCCAATCGAGGCAGATGCAGCTTTTGGGGGGTAGGCGAGGTAGCCACGTCTCCCTGCAGCACCTAACACAGTCGGGCCCAGTCCCTTGTTGGGCTTTCTAAGCATTACTACCATACTATTAAATAATAGTAATAATTAATACCTGATATGCCACCAAGAAAAAGATGGGCTTTGAAACATTTCTGGGAGGTTAATAAATCCAGTCCCTAAAACAGCTCTTCTTAATGCAATCCTACATTAGTATTCTGATCAAGAATTTCAAAAAGATTTTTTTGAAAAAAAACCTTCAATCAGTACACATCAGGGTTTTGCAACATTATGTTATAGTAATATTTTCAAAACTGGGGATGTTGTGCTTGTCAGGGGCTTTGTTCTGCTGAACATACACAAAAAGGGTTTTAACATTCTGAGCTTTTTGCACAGTGCATCCTGCAATGAAAACTAACATAGAATTTCTCATTCTAAAACTTTATTGGTATAAAACTATGGGTTCTCATTTGGTCGTTTTTGCCACTAATATTCCATAGGAAAAGGTAATATTGGATACATATTGAAGGAAAAAGGCAAATATGAATCGCCACTAAAATCATTAGAGAATGTATTAGAGAAAAAAAATGTATTAGAGAAAAATACATGTATTAGAGAAAAAAAAAAGAGAGAGCTGTATCTCTTGAAATTAATAAAGGGGGAAATGATTAGAATAGCAGTTGCACCTGCTTATCTCATGTCTGAAATATTTCCCAATATACAACATCTGACTACAGAATTTCTTTATTGGGACTCAGTTGAAAGATGATTAGGGTTCTTGTTACAAAATGAAATGGCACATTTAGTGACTTATATGCATGCAAAACCTTTCTTCTCCTTCTTTGACAGCAGCATTTTCAGTCTTCCCTTCAGTTTCTTCCTAGTGCCGTTTATATGCCATATTACAGCCTCTAATTTCCTTTTATCTTTTCTTTATTTTGCAATGTCTCAGTACATGTCTCTTTAAGACAAGTTAATTTAGTCAATTACTCTAGTTGGGTTTCAGATAAAATCTTTAATTTATCCAGGCCCCTCTTTGTTCTTTCTAGGATCCCCTTTTCCATTAATTTCATGAAACATGCTAATGCTCCATTTTAGGAAAAAGCTAATTTCACTCACTTGCACACACAAAGACCCACGGTCATTTTCTTCTGTTTGCATGGGGTTTTTTAAAGAGGAGACCATAGGGATTTCTGAGATTCTTATCTAGTGAAAGTAGCCCTGCTCTCCTAGGGCAGGAGAAGAGGTACTAAAATCAGGAGATCGATGAGGTCCTCATATTCCTTCCAGCCTGTTATGCCACAAAAAAGGGCCAGAGTGCCATAAAAAGATCCTAAAAGCCCTATACCCAGCTGCAGGACGACTCCTTTTGCACACACATTGTTGAAGACAGCCATCACAAACCCTGGTTTTCCCACTGCAGCTGGAACTGGGGAAGGGAAGGACATGATGATGAAAGGGGTGGGACTAGTACATAGCAGTGCTACAGAGGTTTCAGGTGCTGTTGTAGTCTGCTGGTATAATTTAGTCAGGGCCAGTCTAAGCTATACTGAGGGCCTCCGTCACCTGGCAACAGGAAGACATCAATTTGTCTTCAAACCTCCATAAACTCCCTTGAGTTGCAAATATTATGAGGCACAGTGTTATGTTCACAGCATACACCCGAAGGAGTTGGAGAAAACCTTAAATACTCTTGCTGGAAGTTGCGACATAATGCTACTTTATTTCTTAGAATTCAGAGCACCACCACACAATAACCCCGAACCAGGGAGAAATAAAGCAGGCTGCTCCTGACAGCAGGTGGCACAACTCACACTTTCTTACTCTTAGGGATTCTGCAGCCAGAAAGCCTGCTGCTAAGCCCAGATTTCACACTTTCTTACAGAGTCCCTAGCCTCCGAGCAGCACCAGGAAAAACTGTTACAATTTAAAGTGACAAATTGTTTTTTTTTTTTAAATATATCACACCAAGCACAGGATCTCACCCTAGAGTATACTCCCCATTCAGCCATGGATTCAGTATGCAGGCTTGAGCAAGTGATATAAACCTTTGTGGGCCTCAGTTTCTGCATCTGTTAAATGCAAATAAAAAAGCTTTTTATAAAACTTCTTGAGTTCTCCACATGCAAAGCATGCAGTGAGCCTTCTGTGACTGCTGATTTCTGGGTTTTATATGGTTTTTGCCCTGTCACCTTGACTTCCCTCTTGCACTTTTGGTTTCTTCTCTTATTTCTTCTCACATGTTTTGTTTATAAAACTTTCCAACAGAGAGTGTTTATTTTACCATAACACCTATCAGTGGATTCCTGATTCCTGACTGGAGCCGCCCATACAAATTACATTAATTCAAACCATTACTATTTTACACAAGCAAAGAATGTTTTTCACCAACAGCTCAAAGTATAGCCACTCACCTCCTACTTCATTCCACTCACGATTCTCTTTTAATATCATCTCTGTCTAACAAAAAAAAGATGTTGTGAAGTGGGGAGATTCTTAAGTTTTATTCTGGATGTTAGGTGTTGTGCCTCAGTTTCCTTTGCTTCTCTGTTCATGTATTCTGTTGATGGGTCCTAGGTGTGTGATTATTACAGGGGCCTCTGGTAGGTGAATGGGTCCTCCCCAATCACAGCTGGCTGACCTGATCAGGACCCCATATCCACTCAACTAGTCACTCAGGCTATGTCTACACTTGCACTTTTAAGTCGACTTAGTGAGTCTACACTTAAAATTAAAGTCGACTTAAAGGGGAACTTACAAAGTCGACCTAGAGCGTCCACACTGGATGCTCTAGGTCGACTTTGTGGGGCTACGGGGACCTTGGGCAGGTCCACGGAGTCAGGGGAGGGGCACCCCCTGTGTGCAAAGGGGCAAAGGGGGACAGGGACCGTGGCAGGGCAGAGCCCTGTGTGTGATGCTGTCTGGATTTAGGGAAGCATTTATGATATTATTTTCAATGGATATCTCATAAAACCTATAATCCATAGGAACTATGTCATGTTTGGTATCAATAGAAAGGTAGTAATTTGCTGGGAATGATTATATAGTTTATGTCTAGGAATTCTATTTCGATTAGAAGTTAGGAATTTGATGTTAGATCCATACTTTAACTTGTGTCATTCTGGAGCAATGCCTTAGACGGGAGGATGTGAACAACCATTGTCTCCTCAATGTTTAGGAATTTTCCAGGTAGAATGGTCCCATGGAGTATCCTGATGAGCCATTAAGGACATAAAGAATACGACCATTGTGTCCTTAACAGCTCATCAGTTTACTCCCTGGGACCATATCACCTGGCAGATTCCTTAACATTAAGGAGACAATGGTTGTTCACACCCTCCCATCTAAGGCATTGCTCCAGCATGACACAAGTTGAAGTATGGATCTAACATCAAATTCCTAACTTCTAGTCAAAATAGAATTTCTAGACCTAAACTATATAATCATTCCCAGCAAATTACTACTTTTCTATTGATACCAAACATGACATAGTTCATATGGATTATAGCATTTATGAGATAGCCATTGAAAATAATATCATAAATGTTTCCCTAAATCCAGACAGTGTCACACCCTGCCCACATGCCCTGCCCTTTGGGGGGCATGCCAGGCTCCTCCTGTGCCACCCACCTGGCAGGGAGGGCATTGGTGTAGTACTGGGGTAGCCCTAAGTCGACTTAGGGCTACCCCAGGGCTACACTGGCTTAATTCGACTTTAGAAAGTCGAATTAAGCCTTAGGTTGAGTAGAAGGGTGGTTTAATAAAATTGACATAATTTTCATTAAGTTGACTTTATTTTGCTTAAGTCGACTTAAGCAAAGTGTAGTGTAGACGTAGGGCAAATTAAGTTGATTTAAGCCAAGCTTAAGTCGACTTAATTTACCAGTGTAGACACAGCTGTCAAGACCAAGGGGTGGTGTTCACTTAGCCCGGGAAAAAGTTAATGGACTAGGGGAGGAGTCTGATGGGGTGCTGGAGGGAGAAGGGCAGTGCTATGGCATGGGTCTAAAGCAAAGGGACTTCAGAGCATGGCTCCATGCTCCTACATGAAACTGAATGCTAATAAGACCTTCTGGATTCCACTCTGGCTGAAAGTCCCTCCTCACTGGAAAGTAGGGTGCTGGCATAGTACCCAACACAAGACCTTGTAATGTGATAAGCTTTAGTAGATGGTGAACACCATTAATTAGCCCTGACCAAAAGTTATTTTGTGTATAAGCAAAACAGAGCTGGTTCTTACTGACCAAGGATTACCTTGATCCCACTAAGTAGCAGACATAATTTGCAAGCTCTGTAAAACAATAAGATAAGACCAGTGCCAAGGAAAGTTGTAAATAAGTGTGGAAAATAAACAGATGTGTGTGCCATTTACCCACTTAGCAAGCCAGGATATAAAAGCCAATGGCTAAGCCCCCACAAATTAGAACCTCATCATTGAGGCAACTGCTATGTTCACCACTACAAGTGATCGCTCCCCATGCTTCATGCCCACAGTCATTTAACTGGGGTTCCCGTCTGCTAAAGGGACGTAAGCTTTCGTGCTTTCCCATGCCTTTCTTTTTTCTTTCTGTCTGTGCTTTTAATGAAACTGTTTTGCTTTTATCTTTTACCTTGTTTCCTGGTTTTGTGCCTGCTGGACCAAACGAACGTTAGGGCCTGAGCTATAGGTTGTAGACAGGGTCCTGTAACCTCCTTGTAACAGTTGGATCTTTGGTCATGTGGGGAACCCCCTAAGGCCCTTCTGGGGAAAGGAGGAGTTCCAGGTGAAGCAGAGGTCAGACCTTCTGAGGCTGGATTTGGGAGCTAGCTGCACTACATCGTGGAGTCCGGGGCTGGACTGGGGCAGACTCAACCACGGTAGAGTCCAGATCAGTCGTGAGGAAGGGAGACTCCGGCATGATTCCTGAGGGGTTCTGTCACAAAAGAACTAGCTGTCGCTTGGTGGTATTACAAGATGCTGAGCACTTCCAAGAGGTGAAGGCACGCAGCACCTATTGGATTTGCTAAATAGGGCTGGTTGAAATTTTTCTGTCAGAATTATTTTTTTAACAGAGAATTGGAGGTTTGGTTAAAATAAACTTTTTGGCAACAAGTGTTTGTTTCTATGGAACTTTTGTTGTTAAAGCCAAACACCCAAAACTTCCAACATTTAGAAATGTTGCCCTGGTGCTTCATGTGAGTTGCAGGTTGGTTGCCTCATATCCCCAGTCTCCTCTATGAGCTTGGCTTGTGGGCTGAATTACATCACCCATGATGCACTGCCTCCCTTCTTTAGGAGGGGAGATCATTTAGATGTCTGTCCTCGTCTAAGACTTGATGTAGCAAAAATTTCAGAATCAAAATATGAGACTGAAGCCTGCTCTGAGAGACTACTCATCTGTAAGACAGACAGACTAGATAATTCAGTCCAGGTCCTCAGCTGGTATATATAGGCATACCTCAGAAAAACTGTCTCACCAAGCTCAGTGTGTGGCATGTGACTTGCCAAAGTTAAATCCACTTTTACAGATGACACTTCAAAAGCACCTGCTTCTAGAATATCACCAATGCGAACTCCATTTGTGGAGATAACCTCATCACAGTGGACTCACATTTGGAATAATATTTACATATTCAATTTGTCTATCACCAACTGCTCTATCAACTGCTCCATTCCCCTAACTGTGAACATAAATGAGTGCAGACTTCAAATGGACAATCATTAACCTATGCTGCAGTGATTATATGACGGCCTTCAAATGCTGCATGTTTGAGTATGATTAAATGGTTCTTTCTTGTTATTTTTTTTTTACTTTCACACTAATTATTAAACTTTAATTACCCATTATGGGTAATTATTACTATTTATTATTCATTATTGTCATTATTCATGGTTTATTTTTAAAGAAACTACACTTCAATAGAGGGGAAAAACCTCATTACATTAAATGATCATTTATATGTTATTTGTAGCAATGTATTTCTAAAACAAATGTCTGAGTGTATTTTCCTATTACATTTGTACGCTTATAAATAATGATATAACACTCATTATTTCTCCTGAATTCATTTCTATTACTTTCATTCCCTTTTTTTGGCAGTTTAATAGGTATCCTCCTCCTACGGAATAAAGGTCATCAATATAAAACAAGCTGAAGTTTGGAAAATTAATGGGTTTTTTCCCTTGCCATGTTTATAATAAAAGTTGCTGATTTTATTTGTGTTTGCAATAAGGTTCTTAAATATGGTGGTCTACATTTGAAAGACAAATCAGTCAGGATTTTGTGGGCTCCAAATATTTGGTATCCAACATGAAAAACCTTACACAGGTTTGATTCTCAAATAGGGATGAGCAGCTTGACCCATATTTTTAAAAATATTTAGGTGCCTAAAGATGCACAGAGACATCTAGTGGAATTTTCAAAACCACCGAGTCAATTAAATTTCATTAATGCCAATGGAAATTAGGTGCCTAGGCTTTTTAAAACCCTCATTAGCTGCTGATGTGCATCTCTGGATAAAAGATCTGGTCCAGGCTTTATGAAACTTAAGCCCTTTTAAGGAGTTTCAAGTTAGGAACCCAAAAATCACTTTAGAAAATTTAGGTGATACCTTTGTAGAGGCATCTTTTGAGTGGTTATTAACAGCACCAAACAAAAAGGGTCTTCAATCTTTTTTGGACCTCCAAGAATTTAAATTTCTACCAGTTCTACAAATAAACATCCCATTCTATTTCTAACAATATTTACCCACTATCTCCATTGACCTAATTATCACCTCCCATGGAAAGTCTACTCTGCAAACTCCAACCTTCAGCATATCTTTCCCATTTTGTCCTCAAGGTGGAGCAGTTTCTAATCCAATGTTGAGTGAGTTGCTGGAGAAGCTGGGATACCCCCACAGAATTTAGGCTGCCATCTTCAAGGCCCTGGATTGTAGTGTAGAGACCATGCTCTTCTCTAGTGCTCCTTTAGAAATACTCGGCTCTGGCTGTCTCACCCTCATCTTCTTCCCACCCACTCCCTCCATCCCTGCATTTAGTTCTCCTTTGCAGGAGAGGTTGGCGAGAAGGTGAAAGGTATAGAAGGGGAGTTAATGCAATTTGGAATATCACTGACTTGCAGATGGACTTCCAGTGAACCTGCACCACTTTCTGTGTCCCTGGCTGCCCAGCTCCTTTGTTTTTGAGAGTTCCAAAGGGGTAGTCTTGTTAGTCTAGGTCAGCTAAACAAACCAGGAGTCCTAAAGTTTTAAAGACTAACAAATTCATTTATCACATGAGCTTTTGTGGGAGAAAATCCCACTATTTTCTCCCATGAAAGCTTATGCGATAAATAAATGTGTTAGTCTTTAGAAGTGCCACAGGATTCCTTGTTTGGTTCTTAGAGTGTTTATTTCCAGGTAGTGACTTAGAAGGTGGGTACAGCAGCTGTGTCATCCCTTCAGTCAGCCAGTCGGGGATAAAGAATTGCTAGGAACTAATTTTCTGTGTGTTACAGACATGGTACCTTTAGTTTAAAAAGAACTGGAGCCATGCATGTTCCTGATGAGAGGGTGTTCTGGGAAGAGAATAAGGGAGACCAGCTAGGACAGTTTAAAATACCTAATTGGATTGGAATAAAATGTACCTGTTCTCGTGTAGGGATAAAGAGTCAGAACCTCCATGAGCATCGATCAGCATAGGTCCATTGTCTTCAGTGGTATAGAACCAATTTATGTCAGTGGAAGATCTTGCTCAACACCCCCCGCAACCAAAAAAACCAACCCTTCCCCCTCCCCCCAAAAAATAGAAGGTAATAAAGAAGGTAAAAAAAGAAACAACAGGAAAACCATACAGGCATACAAAATATGATGTACACCATCTGTCTGTCTTGTCTATTCAGATTATAAGCTCTTTGGAGCAGGGAATGTCTACTACTCTGCATTTGTACAGAATAATAGACCCTGTTCTTTCATGGTCCTGTGGCACTACCACGATGAATGTGATTAATAATGGTTCATGTTTAATAAGATGAACAAACAAGAAAACACAAAGATGCCACAAAAATACAGATATGAAACAAGAAATGTAGGAACACAGGAATTAGCAGGCTTGTTAAGGTCATTCGTCCAGATAGTTCTGTGGACTGTCTCTGACAATGACCATTAAAATATGTTTCTCAGGAAGACAGAGGAAACCCTGCAGGAGGTTTGTGGAATACCCGGCCCTCTGAGAAAGTTTCTGACCTTCCAATAGCTTTAGACCTGAGGCATGAGGGTTTATATTCCTTTATGTTTTTCTTTTTAATGGCAGTTAATCATCCCAAAGAACCTAAATGGGATCTATTAGTAGGAAGTCATTTGTCCCATCTTACAAAGTCATAATCAGAGATATTTATTCCCAATAACACACAATTGAATCACTTAGGGTTAATGGTAAAACAGCCTGCTGTACCTTTTCCTGTAAGGCCAGAGCGTTGGGTGCTGGCCAAAACCTGAAGAAATGTTTTTCTTGGAAAAGTCAAGTACAGCTGTCAATCCAAGGCAGAACATTGCTTCCTGCTCCTTATTTTCAGCGTCCAGACCTCATTCCACACTTCATAAAAAAATTTTTTTTTGGTGTCATAGGATGCGAGGCCGTTGAGGGGTGAATTGGAGCTGTAAGAATGAGAGTCTTGAGTAACTGTAAATATTCTGCAGCCCAGAGTAATTCTTTCAATCATCAGCTGGCACCTTAGGGGCTACATCACAAAATAAAAAAAGCGCCAAGCCATCAGAGACATTCAGCGTGAAGCATGTGAGTGAATAACTCACAAATTACATACATTCTCCTGCAAATACTTGTGCACGCAAGTCACTTTACTCAAGAGTAGTCCCATTAAAGGGTAGATCGCCACAGCAGCTGAGCAGGGACTTCTCAGCACTTCATGGAGACACAGGGTAATCCCAGAAGTACAAACCTGCCTAACTTGTCCCAGCATGTACTGAGATAGACATGCCATCACCCGCACTCCCTTGACCACACTGCTATTTCTAGCTTGCTAGCTTGAGCAGAGTTAGCGTATATCTGTCCACCCACTGCTGTGTCGACAACTCAAAAAAATCAGTAAAACAAAAGAGGAGGCTTGTGGCACTTGAAAGACTAATGAATTTATTTTTCACATGAGCTATGGGAAACTAGTCTCTTTGGAAAGTGACCCTTGAATGTGAGACTGCAGAATCAGGGCCTCCGCCATCAAATTCCTGGAGAATGTCCATGAACAGACTGATTTTCTGCAGTCTGTTCTTTGTGAAATATTCTTCACCAAGGAATATCTGCTAATAATGTTTGGTCTGCAGTAGTTGGCTGAGAGCAGTTGATATATTGCTTTGACTGGACATGTAGATCATGTCGCACGATTTTGTTTCCGACTTGGATGAATGTAACTCTTGGAAACAACTAACTTCAGTGTGACAACTAATTTACTTTAATTTCACAATCAAAATGTGATTTCAGTCAGTGTTCTGCATAATTTGCTGTTTCCACAAATATTACAGCCAGGAAATTCATATATTAGAATGTTTATAGAAAGCAAACATTAAAGGGGACATGTGTAGTAAAAAAAGGTAATTTGAATAAAAATACACAGAATATATTTTGCAGCATTCACGCTGTGTAATTTCCAGGACCCCATCGATGGCCTGGTTATGTGATTTGCAGTGTCCTCAACTCGCTCTGACATCAGTGAAAACAACAAGGGTCTAGGGGCACCTTAAAGACTAATACATTTCTTTGAGCATAAGCTTTCGTAGGCTACAAGTTGCAGCCCACGAAAACTTATGCCAAAATAATTTTTTTCATCTTTAAGGTTGTGACGGAATGCACATCTGTGCAGCCTTTGGGCGTGACCCATATAATCTTTCTGTTCAGTTTTGCAGTGTAATT
>ML685799.1:6316882-6328640 GCA_007922175.1 Pelusios castaneus | reverse complement strand
AGTTTAGGTGAAGATGTTAGAGTAGTATGCGGTTTATACCTTTTATTTGATAGTGGTCACTCCTGACTCATTTGTAACATGTTGCTGCCTTGATTGGCCATATTCTCACTTGAAATCAGACTCTGATCAATAAACTAGTAGTTGTTTTACCTAAAGCTGTGTGGTCTTTAGAGGGTGTGGATGTGGGAGGCTGGGCACAATCCACTTCTTTGTTAAGTGGACGGACTGGAGACTAAGGTGATTGGGAGTGGGTCCCAATCCCTGTAAGGCAGTGGCTCCCAGTGTAGTGTCTGGGGCTGGGTGTGCTTGCTTGGGAACCAACGCCTGTGTGGCTAGTGGATTTACACCCACTGCCTGGGACCAATTACACGCTGGTGGCTGGTGTGGACTGACTCAGGAGTGAGCGGTCACCCAGCAGAGCGGGGTAAATTGGGGTTGAGGAGTGGGGTTCAAGCGGTCATAGCAGCACACCAGACTGGATTTGGGGAGCAGCCTGTCACAAAGGTGCCACAGGACTCTCATTGTTTCCACTGATTCCAGTTACAGCTAAGGGCTTTCCCCCGCTGTGTGGAATGGTCCAAAATGAAGACCTGTGCCTGATGCTATGCTTTTCAAAATACAAATCAAAACTCTGATTTGAGGCTTCACCTAACCTAAATACAGTTCAGCGACTCAGAAGTGACAGGAAGAATTAGTAATACTGGCACAGACAAGGAACTATGATGTAATTGGAATAATAGACATGGTAGGATAGCTTGCATGACTGGAGCACTGCCATGGATGGATATAAATTGTTCAGGAAGACAGGGAAGAAGAAGTGGAGGAGTAGCGCTATTTGTAAAAGAGCTGTATGACTGCTTGGAGCTCCACTATGAAAGTGGAGACAAGCCTGTTGAAAGTCTCTGGGTTAAGTTTAGAGGAGAGTGCAACAAGGGGGATATCATGGTAGGTGTCTTCTATAGACTGCCAGATCAGAAGGAGGAGCCGGATGAGGCATTCTATGGAAAACTAGCAGAAGTTTCCAGATCAGAGGCCCTGGTTCTCATTGGAGACTTCAATTACCTTGACATCTGCTGGGAGGGCAATACAGCAGTGCACAGGCAATCCAGGAAGTTTTTGGAGAGTGTTGAAGAAAACTTCCTTGTACAAATGCTGGAGGAACCAATTAAGGGCCTTGCACTTCTTGACCTGCTGCTTACAGGGAATAATTGATCCGGGAAGTAAAAGTGAATGGCAGCCTGGGCAGCAATGACCATGAGATGATAAAGTTCAGGATCTTGATCAAAGGAAGAAAGGAAAGAAGCAGAACATACACTCTGGACTTCAGAAAAGCAGATTTTGGCTCCTTCAGGGAACTGACGGGCAGGATCTCTTGGGAGGCTTATCTGCAGGGGAAAGGCATTCAAGGCTATTTCTACACTTACCAAAGTTAGTTCGAATTAGTTAATCTGATGTGTAGAAAGAACAGCAAATATGGAAGAAGCCTAGTGTGACTTAGCAGAAAACTCTGTGGTGAGCTGAAACATAAAAGGGAAACTTACAAGAAGTGGAAGCTTGGACAGATGACTAGGGAGGCATATAAAAATATTGCTCAGGCCTGCAGGGATAAAATCAGAAAGGCCAAAGGGCAATTGGAGTTGCAGTTAGCAAGGGATGTGAAGGATAACAGAAAAGAGTTCTACAAATATGTCAGTACCAAAAAGAGGATCAGAGTTAGTATAGATCCCTTCCTGAATGGAGCAGGTATCCTCATGGTGGATGATGGAGAAAACGCTGATGTACTCAATGCTTTTTTTTACCTCAGTCTTCACAAGCAGGGTCAGCTCCCAGGCTACTACACTGGGTAACATGGAATGGAGAGGAGAGCGGCCCTCAGTGATGGAAGATCAGGTTAGGGACTACTTAGAGAAGTTGGATGTGCACAAGTCTGTGGACCAGATGAACTGCATCTGTGGGTGCTGAGGGAGTTGGCCAATGTGATTGCAGAGCCACTGACCATTATCTTTGAAAACTTGTGACGAACGGGGGAGGTCCTGGATGATTGGAAAAAGGCAAATATAGTATCTATCTTCAAGAAAGGGAAAAAAGAGGATCCAGGGAACTACAGACCAATCAGCCTCACCTCAATCCCTGGAAAAATCATGGAGCAGGTCCTCAAAGAAACCATTCTGAAACACTTGGAGGAAAATGCTCACATGTATACAAATAACACCATTCATTCATAGGTTCCGTGACCAGAAGAAATCACTGTGATCATCTAGTGTGATCTCCTGTGTAACACGGGCCATAGAACTCTGCCCCCCGCCTCAAATTCCTACACCATGTCTTGCGGGGATAGGGGAGGGAAGAAGAAGAAGAACACCTTTGATTTTCAAATGGCATATGATGGAGAATTCACCATGACCCTCGGTAAATTGTTCAAATGGTTGATTATCCTCACTGTTAAAAATGTACACCTCATTTCTAGTCTGAGTTTGTCTAGCTTCAACATCCAGCCATTGGATCATGTTATATTTCCATGTCTTTGCAGTATGTGAAAAGATGAACCCAGGATAAATTGTCTCTTGAATATTCATGACATGTCTTACTGTTGACTATAAAGTTTCCATGGTGAATCATTTAGAAATGTGCAATTCTTCTTCTTATACCACTTGCAGTGGTGGAAATAAGCAGAGTTCACTGAGGCCTGGGTCTGTTCATTGGCTTGGTACCTGTGTATTTATTCATTTGTTTCCTTTGGATTGTTCTAACTGAAGGCTCAGTAAATCTGGGGATTTGAGGTTCAAAACAATGAACACAAACTCCTATCAATGCAGTGAGCTTTCCAGACAACGTTCAAAACGTTTCTGTGAGTGCTGCACGTTAACATTTCAGTTCCTTGGTGTTCCCTGGAGTGGCAATTTGTATAGGAAAACATTAGATTCTCAGTCAGATAACAGAATTAGCATTTAAGATAAACGTGCCTTTCTTTGGAAAGATAAACCCTCATTATTTAAAATGTGTTTCATCCCCTTGTTCCTTTAAAGGAGAGGCTGCTACAAGCTACCTGCCAATAGCAATTAAAGCTTAGTTTGCAGGGAAAGAGGGTTTAATTGCCAAGACACTATTTATAGAAAGTCTCCCAGGTGGATTAGAGCACTGTAAGAATGCAGATTAAGGAAAATGAGGGCAGCAGGGATTGTGATGCACTTGGTCTGCCATCAGCATTGCTCTAGCTTTATAGAAGTGTTTGACCAAACTGTGCATCTTCCTCTGCCATCTGTGGTGCTGTAGACATTGAACAGTATGACAAGATGTCCTTTGCCATTTCATAGTAGCATGTCTTTTCTCCCCAGGTATTTATATTACCTCATCCCCCAACCATTTTAGTAACTGAGCAGCTCATACTCATGAATGCATTCGCTCTCACACCCTTTGTGAGCTAAGGAAGTACTATTAGTTCCATTTTTCAGATAGGCAACAGAGTCACCAAGTGGCTGATCCCAAGCTGATTGACATCAGTGGGACTCCTTACTGAACTCATCAGGCTTTCCATCATGCCCCATGTGACTGATGAACACACATAGGTTATGTCTACACTGGAGCCTTAGGTCGACTTAAGGATGGTTAAGTCAACCTACAGACTGCTGTGTTCACACTGGGCACTTATTAAGTCAACTTAAGTGCTTTCTTAAGTCGACTTAAGAACACCACCTCTTACGGTCAACTTAATGCTTAAGTCGACTTTATTAAATCGACTTAAGCCAGTGTGGATGGGGAGTGCCCTTAAATCGACCTAATTGGCCGGTAGGCCCTGGTGCAATGTGGGACAGCTACCCACAATGCACCACTCCTCCGTCGACCTAGCACCTGCCAGTGTGGACACTGGCAGTCGACTGGAGTGTTCAGTGTGGACTCTCTAAATCAACTTAACAAGGTCGACTTTAAGTCAAGTCAGCCATGTTAAGTCGACTTAAAGAGCCTCCAGCGTAGATGTACCCATAGGAAGCACACAGGAAGATTGTAGCAAAGTTGGGAACTAAACTCAAATGTCCTGAGTTCCAGTCCAGTGTCTTAATATAGACGTTGTGCTAAAGTTGTTATGGGGAGATGTCCAATTCACCTCCCTCCATCCCATGCTTTCATCTCCATGCCTTTTTCTACACCTCCTTTCATATAAAACTTAACCTTGCCCAGTCCAGACTTGCCAAGCCAACATCCTCCCCTCATTCAAAATCCTCTTAAAGATTTCCTTCTTCCATATTGCTTCTCACAAATGAGTCATCAGATTAAACCAAAGTTGCTTTTTGTTTTTTCCTGCTCTGTACTTCTCTGGGTGTCTTAATTTTTTTTTTTCATTTCTGCCAGTTAGATTGTAAGATCCTTGAGGCAGACACTGTGTTCATTGTGACTGTATTCACTTGCACAGCACCAAGCACATCACAAATTATAACTATTAGCTAATCATAGGAGTGCTCACCCAAACTTTCAAAAATCTTGAGTCAGGTATCAAAAAATCATGAGATTTAAACCAAAATCGGGTGGGGGGAGGGCTGTCATTCTATTTGTTTTCTGACTTTTGCCCCAGTAGGGAGCACGCAGATCACATTTTCAAACATTTCTCTGCATGGCTGGAAAATTAACTGTAAAAAAAAAAAAAGGAAATCTGGGAGTCTTATGCAAACTCCTGATCCCAGGATCGGAGGCTTTCAGAAATCACTCCAAAGTTTGGGAGAGTCATTAGAAATCGGAAGAGTTAGCATCACTGCAACCAGTCACTATCTGGGAGGAATGGCTTTACAAAGAGGATTTATAAAGCGTTGCTTAGACTGAGTTAGTGAATCTATTTGCCCCCCAAGTGGTTACATTATCCTGAAGTCCCTACCACACAGAGGGCTGGAAGTATAAAATACATTTGTGATACTGAGATGCTCAGAGACTACAGTGAGGAAGGCCTTGTGATTGACTAGACCAGTGGTTCCCAACTTGTGGGCCAGAAGCCAAAAGTGGCCCTCAGGGACTTTCCAAGTGGCCCACGGCTTCCCTCCCCCATCTTTGTGTCTATGGAGTCTGTGAGTCTTCCACTCCTTCTGGTCCCATCTAGCAACTTCTCCATCTAGCTAAAGCAGCTTCCTTAGCCTGCCAGAAACAGCACTCTTCCTCCTCTGGCTCCAGCCAGCAACTGAACTGTCTAGGCCCTGCAACTCCTTTTATACAAGTCTTGTAGGCTCTGATTGGCCGCTTCCCATGCAGTCTCTCTAGGTTGCTTGGCAGATCCTGCTCTATTGCCTTTTTTTCTGGAGTGAAATGTGGTAGGACCGCATGACCTTCTGAATGACCACAGAGGGCTTGGTACATCCCATCACAGCATCTAATCAGCCAAAAAACTTAATTTGATATCCTGTGAAAACAGGACTTATTCTCTGTTTCTAAATTCAACATATTTTTTTCTTCTACGTTTTCCTTCTTGTAGGCTTTGATTTAAACCCATTGATGTCAATGATAAAACTCTTATTGACTTCAATGGGCCTTCATTCAGGCTATTAGAGGGATAAATCCAAATCAAAACCACAGATCAGAGTTAGTCTGACCTTTGGGACATCTGGATCCAGCTCTGAACATTGTGACTTGGAATCATCTGTTTTAGGAATGATTCTACCTTTCCCATCCCTGTGATGGGATCCTTGTTCTTAGCTGGCCAAGAATCAGGTTGCCATTGTTCAACTAAACCACACTGAATGTGGTGCTCTATATATGTATAGAGAGATTATCACAGAGATGCTGGTCATTTAATTTGGACTCCAGGTCCAGCTCGCTACATGACTCCTTCAACAGCTACCCCACCTCTATTTCAAGCCTTTTTCATTGAATACACCCACTGTTTGTTGCTACACAGACACAAAAAACACCAGCCACCCATTTTCTCGCAATCTCACTGTATGCTATGGAAAAGAAGTTTAAATAAGATGTTCCCACCATCCCTCTCCAGCATTGCCTGCCAACCTCCAACCTCTTTGGCCCTTCTTGACTACATGTCTCCAAATCCCTCATTCCTGCCCAGCAATAGGTTAAAAATGGACTGGACCCTACCTTTAAAGGTCCAGCATGCCAAGGATTATTCATAAAAATACCTTCTAATAGAACTAGGTACTCTAACCAGCCCTTCATTCATGTCAACATACAATAAATCTACTAAAGGTTTCCCCAAAATGGCCATTTGTCAGTTCTGCAATGCAATTCCAATGACACAAGATCACTCATACACACATTCTTTTTAAAGTACTTCTTGAAAAACCAACCTCACTTTCTCTGGTTCTGGATCAAGAAACAACAACAACTGCTTATGGATGCCTGTTGAGCATCAAGAACAAACACTAATGTGAAGGATGGAACGTCTTTCAAAATAATATGAACTATGTTGTGTTGGGCTTATTCTTGCCAAATATTATCATATCCAATTAAGCTAAGAGAAGAGGAGAGCTATATTTTGAACTAATTGTTTTTTAAGGCTGGCAAAGCTAGCCAGTTACTGGTGCCATATTCAGAAGCTCAGACAAAGCTAAATTATGCTTCAGATTAATGTATTGAGCAGTTCAGAGGTTAGACAAACAGCTGTTTCTCAAGCAGGCACACTACAAAGCTTAACTGTTCATTGGAAGGGCAGTAATGGCCTAGCTGAAATCCCAGTGGACTAAGTTTTATTTGTTTCTGATTGGGAGATATCTAAAACTGACTCCACGCTACTGATGACCTCTATTGCAGGGGCAGAAGGTTGAAACTCTGGAGCCAGTGGGATTTTACCAGTCTCTGGGAAAAAAACACATCAAATCTGAAGTGGCTCAGAGATAATATGTAAAATGTTGTGATTTAGATCACCAAATATAAAACTTTAAATATCCTGGAAAAAATATGCTGGGCTCAGGAAAAACTTTGCTTGCAAAATTTTGCAAAACTGCTAGTTCGTTAATAGCAGCCATTCTACAAAAGTGGTCAAATATGGCTTGGGCTTTGTTTCATACATATGCAAAATGTCAGATTACTGGATGAACAAACGGAGTAAACTAAGTATTCAATTATTTGGTATCATTCTAAATATTTCAGCAAAGTACTTAGATCCTGATTCAGGGAATGACTTGTCTTCAGCAAAAACAATGGAACTCCGGTGGCACCTTAAAGACTATCAAATTTCTTTGGGCATAAGCTTTTGTGGGCTGCAACCCAGTTCATGAGATGCTCTTCCCTGGGTCTGCATAACTGGTGCACCTTAAACTCTCAGGCTATGTCTACACTTGAAAAGTTAGGTTGACTTTATAAAGTCGACTTAATAAGGTCGACTTTAAGTCAACTTAAAGTGGACCTTATTACATCGACTTAACAGAAGTGGACTTAACTTTCAAGTGTAGATGTGGCCCCTTTTCAACCTTATTAAGTCAACTTAACATATTAAGTTGACTTAAAAAGGTCCACCCGGGCAGTACTCTGCGTCTCCACTGGTTTAAGTCGACTTAATAAAGTCGACTTAAGTGCTAGTTTGAATTAAAACGATGTGTTATTAATTTGAACTAACGTTTCCTTAATTTGACTTAAGGAGCAGCTGAACTCGAATTAAGAAAAGTCCAGTGTAGACATGGATTAAATTAAGTCTCCTTAAATTGACTTAATTTGTAAGTGTAGATGCACCCTCATTGAGGGAAGTGGAATTTTGGGTGCTCAATGGACGTAGGTTCAGCCACTTCAATTGGGAATTATGACTTGGATTTGCAACCAGAGCTTTGAGGGGCTACGATCCTGTGAATGCTTGATTTGATGAAAGGAGGTTCTGGTCAAATTCCTGAACATTCATTGGTTGAAGGAAGTAAGGTTCTAGGCCCAATATCATAGTGATTCTCTTTTGTTGAGTACACTCACTTACTTAGTCATATTTTGTGGTCTATGTGTCATGATAACTTTTGAATGCTGCCTCTAGTCAATTCCGAAACTTACAGGAAGATCACAGGAACAATTAGCAGAATCCTACTGATTGTGTTGAAAATTGGGACACTGGAAAAGTTTGATTCATGGGAAAATCAGGCCCACAGATAGCCTGGTGTTGCAGGCAATCTCTCTGGAACCCCTTCCATGGCTGCCTACACATATTGGCTATGTCTAACAGGCAATTTAATTTGACTTAAGGAGGCTTAAGTTGACTTAAATTAAGCCACGTCCACACTAGGCTTTCATTAAGTCGACTTAAGAAATTCCTTAAGTCAACTTAATGAAAGCTTAGTCGACTTTGTTACTACCACTCATTAAGTCGACTTAACTCTTAAGTCGACTCCTTAAGTCGACTTAAGGACGGTGTGGACATGGAGTAACCCTTAAGTCAACTTTATTATGTTGACTTAAGGGTGGTTAAGTCGACTTAACAAAGTGGACTAAGTCGACTTAAAGCTAAGTTGACTTAGTCCACTTTGTTAAGGTGACTTTAATAAGGTCGACTTTAAGTCGACTTAAAGTTGATCTTATTAAAGTCGATTTAAGAAAGTCGACGTAACTTTTCTAGTGTAGACATAGCCATTGAGAGGAAGCAGCTGAACTTGCTGTGGGGAGAGATTGCCTGTTGCCTGAAATTAAACAGAAATAAGAGCACTTTAGAGGGACATTTTTAAGGGGGAAATTGGGACATGTGGGAACGGGGTCTAGGTACCCAGAAGGGGAAGGAATGAAGAATAGAGAGAAGGGTGAAACAGTGGTGGTAAGAAAGCAAGAACCCTGAGCATTTCATGTACTGTATTCTGGGTAATAACATGAAAGGACTCCATACCTGTAAAACTAATCTGGCTCTTTATAAAAAGCACTATTTATAGAGGTTCAGCTGGCATTTTAGCCATGTGCACATCTGACATCTTGGTGCCTTCGCCATACTCTTATCTCCTGCAATCTATGCTCTTCTTTCCAAGTTTCATTCAGATTTTCAACTGGGGTTAGAAGGCAACAGTAAAGGACAGGATCTGAGAGGTGGTGATGGGGAAAGAAGGGACTCAGAGGCTGAGGATGTGGTAAAAAAACTAGGACTAAGAGGGGTGAAAACTGTGTATGTGGAGGAAACAGGGACCTGGGAGGAAGCAGGCAATAGGGGTTGTGGGGTAGTGGTGTTAAGGAGGGAAGCAGGAACCCAGGATATGTGGGAGTGGAAGCAGAGACCCAGAGCATAGGGAAATGGAGATAGGGATGGGAAATCAGAGATGTAGAGGGGAGGAGAGTGAGTAAGGGACAGCTGAATATAACAAAACCTAGGGCTATCAGGTGAACCTTCACAAATATTGACTTAGTGAGGAGGAGGGCCTGAGGATGTGCACTGGTGTCAAGTGGGGCAATTCCCTGGCAGGATTTTGGAGAAATAAATAAAGTTCCATTGGGGGCAGGGTATGAATTTCTGGAGTCAGGAGGGCTGAGGCTGGGGGAGGAATAGTTATCACCTAACTGGGGGGTAAAAGGACAAAGCTGATCTGAGTGCAGAGGCTGGGGGACTCTGTAACCTCCACCTCTGCCTTCCTCCTCTGCCCCTCTCCGCACCTTTCACATTCCCTCCCTTACTATTGTCGCATTCTGATGAATCACACTGGCGCCCTTCACCACTGCCTGTAAGCCTTTTGGGGGCAGTGACTCTCTTTTTATTCAGTTTTTTGTGCAGCACATAGCACAGTGAGGTTCTGATCCATGACTAGGCCTCCTAAGTGTTGTGATAGCACAAATAAATAAATAAATAAATAAATAAATAAATAATATGCATCAGCAGCTTAATAAGTTGCTCTCTGATTGGATGTAGCACGTGGCCTATAGAAGCAGTGACCTTCTAGGGACTATTCATGAAAAAGAACTGGTTTTGCCCAAGCATGCACATGATGCAAACAGTACTACGTCTATCTTTGCTCATCAGGGAGAAGTGTAGAGATGGCCCAGCAAATCAGAATATACAGAGTTAGCATGCTATTTACAAAGGGGAAATAAGGCTTAATGTAACTCAAATGTTAGGACCCAATTCAGCAAGGAAATTAAGCACATATTTCTCAATTAGCCTTGCCTTCAAGCTTTGCCAGTCCCCATGCCAGCCCCGCCCCTCAATCCTCAGCAGGTGCCGGGGACAGGGCCAGCAGATGCCAGGGGTGGGGCCAGCAGGGGTCATGAGCTGCGGTGCACACATAGCTCTTGTGGCCCCAGGCCCCGTTGGGTGTGGGGCCAGAAAGGGGGAGCAGCCACATGTCACATGGCTAGGAGCCCTGCATGCCGCTGTGACTAGGCATGTGTGCCAGCTTTGGCATGCATGCCAGGGGTTGCTGACCCCTCCTTCAAAAGAACCTCTCACATACTTAAAATTAGACCCATGATTAACTACTTTGCTGAATGGGTGCCTCGGTCACCTTAAGTGATCTTCATACAGATTTATACTCCTGAGCTAACAAAATTAACAACCCTCCTAAAGACATTAATAATTGGTCTTCTCAGGTCCTCACTCATGGTTCACTGATCTTTCAGCAGGCCACCATCTTCACTTCTCAAGCCTGCAGGCCTCCTGTAGGCCACTGCTCATTTGGAATGCAGTATCCAAGGAGTGTTAGCCAGAAAGCATAGAGTACATCTATTAACAAACTGATGGATCTGATCCTGGTACAGTGATGCAAATAGCTAGGGGATTTATAACCTATAATAAGGACAGGAAGAAAGTACCCACCCTGCTGCAGATATACTGGAAGTGAAACACATAAAAACACAGATAAAACTATACTTGTCCAGGTGACCTTAGTATCACAGGAGCCATCTTTAACCAAATTATAACAATAGCAGATGACATCCTATTGAAAAAAGGCACGAAATAAACAAACTCCATTTACCATCTAATCTGCTGAATGTCCCAAGAGGAAGAAGAGTCCTATGTTTAAGGCATAAGTTGGGATTTTAAAGCTGTGGGTGTGGATTCTTGGTCTTGGTGTAGACTTCCTGGGTGACCTTGGGCGAGTCGCTTAATCAGTCTGTGCGTCATTTCCCCATCCGTAAAATAGAGACCGTAACATTCTGTCTGTTTAGATGGTAAATTCAGCAGGTCAGGGATTCTCTTCAGTGTGGGCTTGTACAATTCATAGCACAGCGACACCCTAATTCTCACAGAGCACTACTGCAATACATTTCATAATATAAAAAGTCTTTTTAATTGGGCATTCCTTTTTATTTCGTGGGTGTGACAGATATTGCAACTGCATGCAGTATCTGCAGGGTAACATTTTGTATTATGCTTATGTTACCACTGGAAGCCAGAGACTGGATGTTTCATTATGTTCTGTTCCCTGAAGGAGGGTTAGCACCAAAGCTCCTTCAGGAATGAAAAACACTGGGACATGGTTTGGGTGAATCACCCATGTCATAAACATTTCCAGAGAGTTAACTCCCTAGGGGAAGGTTCGTATACACTTGTTCAAACTGAGTTTGCCAGAGACTAAGAAAGAAAGAAAGAAAGAAAGAAAGAAAGAAAGAAAGAAAGAAAAGGCTTTTGGTTTAAAAGTTTCATTTAAACCAGGGGCAAAAAACATGTGCTCCATGGGCCGCATGTGACCCACGGAGTTACTTCCTGCAGCTTGCAACAACATCCAGAATTTTTAAAATATTATAACTTATAATGTAAATTTTTAAGTGTGTTTTATTTGCTTACTCTTTGTCTTTCTGATGATACCGCCATATTGACTTTTAATAGCATATATTATATTATATTATATTATATTATATTATATTATATTATATTATATTA
>ML685799.1:6259238-6310384 GCA_007922175.1 Pelusios castaneus | reverse complement strand
AGAAAGAAAGAAAGAAAGAAAGAAAGAAAGAAAGAAAGAAAGAAAGAAAGTTGCTTATATTATTCCGTATATAAGGAAAATCCCAATCCATAGACATATTCAGAGCTATTTACCATAAACCCGATCTATTTACTCAAAATATTGAAATGAATCAGGCAGTTCTGTAGGCTGCCTCTTGTCACTTGTCAAACACACCTTCTCCTCCTTAAAATATTTTCTAATAAAAGAATGTGTCCAATATAGTTTCCTCTCCCCTTCACCTCAAGCAAAACAGTACATTTGCCTGTCAAAGGTGATGATTTTTAACTTTCTTATGAAAAAGGAGTCACAGTTTTCTTCGGAAATGAACCAGAGCTTGTCAGCAGAGGTGGCTTTTGGGGTAGGTAAAGCAGGCATACGCCTAGGGCCCCGAGCTGCCAAGGGCCCTATCGCTTGCCCCAAAAGTCACGTCTGCCTTGGTCCGCAGCAGGAGAAGCTGGCCCAATGGTCTAGGGCCATGTGGGGAGATCTGGGGCCAGAGTGGTGGGGGAGGCAGGGCCACAGAGGGGGCCCTGCAGGCCTATAGGGGGCCCCACAATGGGTCTTTGCCTAGTGCCCCCAATAGCCAAAGGCCACCTCTGCTAGTCATAGCGTTAGATACCTTTCTTGGTAACCCCAAACCACTTGGTATCTGGGCAACTTCTCTCTGTATTTTGTTGATTGTCATAAGACACGTTGCAACTTGCAAATAGAAGTGTAGATCAAAAGGTAGAAAAATGTGCTGATCAATAAAGACCAGATTGTGATACCTTTGCTCACACTGATTAGAACTTACTCTGTGAATAATCCCATTGAGTCCAATGCGAGTAGTGAGAGAGTAACGTATTATCCTGTCATAAGTAAGTGTATCAAACCCTGCCCGTAAGTATCTCGACTGACTAACATAGAAAGTGTTACAGGGGTAAAATGTGAGAACCACTAAAACAGCACATTGGTGTCTAGGAGTTAATACAGGCTTAATAATGATAAAACTTAACTCTTATATACTGTTTTTTACCTGTCAGTTTCACAGCTGGTGAATATAATTCTCCCAAATTATCAATGGGGAAACTGAGACACAGAGCAGTGATATGACTTGCCCAAGGTCACCCACCAGGTCAGTGACTGAGATGGGAACAGAATACACATTTCCTGAGTCACATCCTGTGCTCTATCCACTTGGCAACACTGCCTCCCTAGAAATACATGTAAACATTTTTTTTCTTAGCTCTTTTATGACCTCTTGATTTTGCAAGATTGCATTGTTAAATCAAGACAGGCACATGAGACACAGAGTAAGGCAATGTAAAGTATCACACACAGGGCGTAGCTTTGTAGGACATAATTCAACTTGGATACATGCTGGGAATCCAGCTTCTCTAGAAGAACACAAGAGCACCTCTCTCAGGATGATAACAAAGATTCACCAGTTTGACAAGAGGTTTGCAGACAGAATAAACTTGCTCTTCAAGTCTAATATTCTGCGGAGAGGTTCTTCTATATTTGGAGCATAAGGGCTTCAGTTTCCATAGGACTTGCCTCAGGGTCGCTAGTTGCCTTAGTGAAGTTCCAATCTCCTTTCCCTCATTGTCTTCCTCAGCTATGGAGTCCCACTCCAGGGATATCACTGGGAGAAAATGTGCAAAACTACCACTTTATGAGTATGTGTAGGGTACTCATTTCTATCTACTTCTCAGTAGACTCTGGCAGCACTGTTTTTTCCTGCCCTACCAATGTCTGGTGGAATCAAGAGCCTGTGTGAAAACCAGCTGGTTGGTGCTCAATCTGGATAAGACTGAAGTGATACTGGCTGGCAAGGGGAAGCATTGGCAAAGACAGATGGGCAAATACCTGCAGTTGAGAGGGAGGTGTCTGTCATCAAAGTAGTTTACCAGGGCAGAGAATCTTTTCAAATTCCCAGAAAGCAACAAGGGCCATCAGTGGCCAGCCAGGAATACTCTACCCATTCATCTAGATATAGACTATATCAGGGTTATCCAGAGTTACATAGGCCTGGGCTTCTGTGATGTTCTCTACCTGGGTCCAACTTCGGGGAACACTTGGAAGCTCTCAGTGGTACAAACTGAGGTTTCATGAAAGTAAAGTTATTTAAAGCATGTCACACTTACGCTCAATGTTACTAGCTGCAGATTCGCTTTCAATTGAGATTTGAGCTATTAGTTATTCTCTTTAATGTCCTACATGATCTGAGCCTTTGGTACCTCACAGACCTGCTCATTCACTACACCACATCACAGCAACTACACTCCGAAGACACCCTCCAGGAAACCACCCCTGTGGAGAAGTGCACAGAAGTCAGTGGCATGGCTTGGTTAGCTGCCCTCTAGGGGTGTGTCTACACTTACAAATTAAATCAACTTAAAGAGGCATAAGTCATCTTAAACTACTCCATGTCCACACTGGGCTTTCCTTAAGTCGACTTAAGCATTTCCTATTAAGTCAACTTAATAACACATCGATTTAGGTCGACTTAGCGCTTAAGTCAACCTGACTTAACTTTTCTAGTGTAGACCTAGCCTGGCATGAAGCCAAGTTATATTCAAACATAGGGCAATGACTCAATTCTTCCTTTCAATAAGTTTCCAATATCTTCTGGTTGAATCCCACCACCCCTTTATAATTCTTATGCTTAATAATCCCTCTTCTACACAGGGCCGGATTAAGGGGCCCCAGATCCCTAGGCTGTCCACTTTTGTGGGCCCCCTCTGGTCTGGAGCCCTACTATAGGTCCCCCTTCCCTGCCTGTAGCTTGGGCCCCTCGCCATGGTTTCCCTGCCTGGGGCCCCAAACCCACTCTACATTGGCCTGGGGGTGGGGCAGGCCAGGGCTCTGGGGTGAGAGGCCATAGTTGCCTGTGGTGCTCATGCCCCGCCCCTGGGCCAGCTGTTCTATCTCAGGGGGCGGAGCCAGCCGGCATGTATTCTAAACCACCTGACACAATGTTTGATTCACTGACTGCTCCAAACTCCTTGGGCATCCCAAGGGAAGTGTTGTAAAACCCATTTTGAAAGTATATTTCACTGAACACTGATAAATGTACACCGGTGCGTGAGGGGAGGGAAATGTTGGATTGACAGGTGCACAGTGATCTTTTCTACCTCTAGTTTTCACAACTCACAGTAAACAGTTCACATCCACGGGTGGTGATGAAAAGCCTGTTCCATCTCGTTGGTGGTTTATAAATTGGAGGTTTTAATCCAGTTCCCCTTGCATGGCAGGGATCCAGGAACTGTATCCCTCTTAAAAGAGAGAGGCTAATGCCTGGAAGGTGAAGTCAGCGGTTTGGATTAGGTGGAATGCTAAAATTTTATTGGGAATGAGGTGCAGTTCAAGAGTAAAAAAAGAGGCTGAGGAATTTCTCTTCAGCCAACCAATATGCAATGGATGCAGCTGAAAGATCTTATTTTTAGGATCTATGGTCTGTCAGGATTGGGACTGAACATAAAAGAAAGTAGAAAGAAGGACCAGAGGAAGACTGAGAACAAATAGCCTGCACAGACTGTCTGAGTAACTCACAACGTAGTGGTGATTTGAGCTGACAAAATGCTATTGGAGGGATCACTCTTTTCTCCACTGTTTGCTTTGGGAAGTCAGGGAGAGATTTATTATGGCTGAAAGCCTTTACAGCTGTCAGATATAAGTGCTAGTTAAAAAGAAAGAAAATAGCAGTGTGAATTAACAATGAGGGCTTGGATTTGATGATAGTCAATAGTGGAGAGTTTTATCTGACAGAGTGTATCATCTAAATCTTGCCTGGAAATGTATTACTTTTAGATTCCCTTACACACTAAAAAAGTATTCCTTTTTCTTTTTCATTTGCTCTGACTTCTTTGTTGGAATGTTTATTAATGGTAAATAAATAACGGGATGACTTTCAAACTGAAGGATCTCAAAGTACTTCCTAAATTACAATCCCAATTCAGCACACCATCCCTGTTCCGCAGAGGCCTTAAACATGTATTTCAATCCATGCGTAAATGCACTCCTGAATGGGGACCTATAAATGTCATACACAGCACTAGAGGCGATAAATCCATGTGTAAATGCTTTGCTGAATTGAGGTTTTAAAATCTCATATTCAACACTATGAAAATGCAGTCACTTCTTATGTTACAAGCTGTATGGTGATGGGAAGGAACATTTTGCACTAGGACCAATCCCTGCTGTTACACAGAGCAAATGCTCCAGGATATTCTGCAGCATACAGAGGAGACAGGACTTTGGTCCTACCCAAAAGACCCATACACAATAAACTGCACAAGACCTTATTTATTTGTCTTTGATGGATGACAAGATGAATCAACTGTCCTGAGACTGGAATCTGTGACTGTAGATCTGGTTTGTTGCTGTGTAAAGGTGCAAAGTACTCTCAACCTCAATTCCCATTATCTGCAAATTGGACAGTCTGCATTCTCTCCTTCCTAAAAGACATTCAACAGTTATAAAAAGGGGTCTTGTGGCACTTTTAAAGACTAACACATTTATTTAGTGCATGAGCTTTTGTGGGAGAAAATCCCACTTTGTCAGATGCTTGAAGACATGGCTACCCCATTGGAACTTGTCAACAGTTATAAGGATAAGATCCCGAGGCCCAATCTCGCAATGAACCTCTCCCACTCTGCTCCTCCTCCTGCGGCTAAGGCTTCCGTCACCCTGCTTCAGGACTAACCAGGGCAGGGTATAGTGCCAAAAGCCATGTTTCGGCAGATTTTGTTACTTTGGTTGGACAGCAACAAAATCTGCTGAAACTTGGTTTTTCGTGCTACAGTGGCATTAGGGCTGGGAGCCTCCCGGGGTTGCAGAGAACTTTGCAGCCTCAGAAGCCGGCAGGCACTAGGGCTGGGAGCCTCCTGGGGTTGCAGAAATCCTTGCAGCCTCGGGACTGCCCCCAGCCCAAGCGCTGCCACTTTTGGCTTCCTCTGACCCTGCTTCAGCCTAGAAGCAGGACAAGGCAAGCTGGTGGCCATGGCACTCGGCTGGGAACAGGGTGGTATGACACCAATGCTTGGCAACACATCTCCCTGCTCTTCGTGACACACTTTTGTGCCCACAGTGATCGAGAACCTCTGGGTTAGAGGTTTATTGCAGGAGTGGGTGGGTGAGGTTCTGTGACCTGCATTGTGCAGGAGGTCAGACTAGATGATTATATTGGTCCCTTCTGAACTTAGAGTCTATGGCTATGTCTACACTAGAAAAAGTTAAGTCGACTTTGTTAAGTCGACTTAATAAGGTTGACTTTAAGTCAATTTAAAGCCGACCTTATTAAGTCGATGTAACAAAGTGGACAAAGTCGACTTAAAGTTAAATAGACTTAGTCCACTTTATTAAGTCGAACTAACCACTCTTAAGTTGACTTAATAAAGTTGACTTAAGAGTTACTCCATGTCCACACCGTCCTTAAGTCGACTTAAAGAGAAGATTTAAGGCTTAAGTTGACCTAATGGGCGGTTTTTATTAGGTTGACTTAAGCTTTCATTAAGTTGACTTAAGGAATTTCTTAAATCGACAGTGAAAATCTGGTGTAGACAGGGAGTAATTTAGGTCGACTTAAGGTCATTAAGTCAACCTAAATTGCTAGTGTAGACATCCCTATGAGTCTATAATAAGAAAACAGGCATCTTTCTTCTAGCTTGTACAGCTACCCCAGAACAGCATATCCTTTATTTTTTTTTAAACACTAAGAACACACCACTAGTTAATAAAAGAAGGAAGAGTAATACATATTCATATTGAGGTTATTTATTAATGAGTGGGTTTGGTATTTTTTTCCCTAGAAGCCATTTTCATACATGACATTTTTCATTCCATTTTCTGGATGAGAAAGAGAAACAAAGACCAAGATTTTCATAAGAGATGACATATTTTGAGTATGACATTTCAGATGCCAAAGAAGGGCCAGTTTGACTTGGTGTCCCTCCTGGGCTGCAAATCAGGTGCTGTTAAAGTGTCTCCACACAGAAAACTGTGATCCGCTTTTGAAAATTCAAAATGTCCAATTCTCTTTAAATATCTGAAAATTTAGCCTAGGACTTCAACTGTTATTATTTCTATTTTCTATTTGTATTACAGTAACACCTAGAAGCACCAGCTGAAATTATGACACCCACTGTGCTAGGTGCTGTGCAAGCACCAAGTGAGAGCTTGCCATCTAAATAGACAAGATGGACAAAGGGTGGAAGGGGAAACGGAGTTCCAGAGAGATGAAGTGACTTGCCCCAGGCCACACCACTTGTCAGTGTCATGGCTCAGATTAGAACCCAAATCTCCTGATTCCCAATCCAGTGCATTGTTGAGTCTGAAAGTATTTCTAGGTTAAAAAAAATATATATACCGTAACAACCACCCTTTTAAAAATACCATTTCACTGACTGAATTATCCAGTATTAGATGAACTTCACTTTAATAAGGCCTATTTTTTTGATCCCACTTGTTAACACTTCCAGGAAAGAAGAAGCCCCTGAAATCTGCAGTAAAGTAATGTTTTAGAGCTCATGAAATGCCTCTGCATCCTTTATTATTAGAAGTGACACTGTCATGCTATCCAGATGGAGGCTTGCCAGGACATGCTGCCAGTCACATTCAGAATGGCGTTGAAAACGCTCTTCTCTCACAAGAGCTCTCCCAGTTCAGTTCGCAAAAATAATTTAGAGTGAACAAGGGCTGTCTGAATTATTAGTCTGCTCTTGAGCAGAAATAGGTAGCTTATATAGTTACAGATGGCACCACAGCCCGGGGAGGCCATGTGGCAAGCAGCTTTCCTTATTTGGGCATGTCTAATGTACAGGATGTATTTTATGTGGGATGGCAGAACTTCATTTGTAATCATTAGCTAGCGAGAGACAGCATGAGAAGAGTTAGGAGAATATTCCCAGTTCTGCTGATGACCTATTGTCTGTTCTTTATGCTGTGTATTCAGATTGCAAACTCTCCGGTCAGGGATGGACTTTCACGAGGTGTATATCGACCTTTGAGATGCAGGTAGATGTACATGTGCCAGCTTTGATGTCACTAGCTAACTAAAGCTATCAATGTGGTCATGACAGCCTGGACAGTGACATGGATAGCTCTTCATGTGCTTCCTGGTGGTCTCAGAAGGATGGTATTCAGGCTAGCCTGTTTGCGTGCCCATATCGCCACAGCGGCACTGTTATTTTGAGCATATTAGGTTGATCAAAGCTACCATGCGTACACCTCTGAACTGGAAATTACACCCTGAGATGCAGCATAAATTAGCCTATGTGTATGTACAGCACTTAGCACAATAGGGCCCGTCGGAGCAACCATACTGCACATAAATACAAATAACAAAATAAACACATTCTATTTCTTTCTAATTGATGGGTGGGCAGGAAGTGACCCTTAGGCACCAACACGCTTTGTTTTAACATGTCATTAGTTATTTATATTATTGACTTCAGGTTCAGTTTGGTTTGGCTTGGTTAGGCAATTACATTCTGCAGAATGATGGATTGGGGCCCAAAGATGCTAATGCAATAGTAAAAATAATAATAAGCCCAATTTATGAGATGGTGTGGATCCCTTCTCCGGGACGAAACAAATATACATTTATTCATGCAAATCCTTATGTACCTTATTATTTTAACAAATAGTGCCTAATAACTCTAGTGAAGGATCGGGTGCACCTGTTTCTGCAAGATGCTGTATAAACATATGACAATAAAGAAAGTCTCTGCTCTAGGGGGCTTCCTAACTTGTGTCAGACAGGATGCAGCTGCGGATGAAACAGACAGGTGAGGGTGATGTGGGAATTGGGAGAATGAAATAACAACCAAATAATGGAGATTATCATTAAAACAAAAGCATTTGTCTCACCTGAATACATGCATGCCTGAGAAGTCCCACCTCATTCAATGAATAAGGATTTTTAGGCTTATTGTGTTCTCAAACCTATTTTATACAGATACATACAAAGATACTTTCTACAATTCTGAAAGATTTACAGATGGATAAACTGAGACACAGGAGATGCTTAAGGCCAACATTTTAAGGGGGGAGGGGGAGCAGGTAACAGAGAAGAAAACATAAAATCTGGAATGGAAAAGGACATGAATGAGACATGAATGAGGATATCAGTGAAGGGGGAAAAAAGAGTTTTGAGGACATACTAAGAGACAAGATCTACAAAGAAGGCTGCAGGGAAGCTGGATGAAAAGAAAATAAATGGTGGGCTTTGCTTCCGCTCTCAGGGAAGTAAATGACATCGTTTTCATTGACTCCAGTGGAAACTGGTTTGAGCCAATAATAGGAAGTAGAGAGTCAGTAATATAGTTTTGTGGATGGGCAAAGATGATAACCACAATTCAGCAAAGCACTTGAACACAGGCTTGCCTTTAAGTCTGTGCTTAAATCCCTTTAACCAAAATGTAGATTCAACTTCTGTGAACCTTAAATATAGGCTTAAAGTTAAGCAAATGATTATGCGCTTTGCTGAGTGGGGGAACAGCAATTTTAGCAGCAGCATTTTGATAGATTGAAGGTAAATATAGGTCTCAAGGAATACAGAAAGGAGGAAGTTGCAGTAATTGAGCAGAAGATGTTCAAGACCTGGACATGTATTTTAGTCATTGGGACAAAAAATACACTCACGATACTGGTTGTAGATAAAACTAGAGTGTCATTCTAAGTTCATTTTATGGGTTGTTCCGGTGAGATTTTGGCCGAAATTAACAGAAATTACATGGAATGAGCTGGTTTTGAGAAATTTCCAACATCCCAGGCTATGTCCATACCAGATTGAAAAAGTGGTCCTTCCCGGTCTGAACTGGAACTAAAACCAGAGGGGTGAGGAGATCTGTGCCCAAAATCCAAGGTGTGCTGGAAATCATATCAGAGGTTCCAATTCACACTCCTCTCTATTACCAATATTGCTCTTGTTCATCATATACTTTGTTATTAAACATTTTAATTCATTCTGCAAGTTCTGATAAGATGGAAATAAAATGATTTAAAAACGAAAATACCTTCCCCTTCCGCGCACACACATTCAATCAATCACTTGTGGACTATATCACATCGTGGTGCCGTAAATACTGTGGGAAGCTAAGTGGGCTCAGAAAGTATGACCTTAAAACAACTATTAAACAATTTTTTTGCTGTCTTTGTTTCTTTATAAGGAACAAGTTCTAGATTTATTGAAGTTAAGTGGTCCATGGGGAAACACTCACTGTTTTCAATATGTTACACACAGGAAAACCACCACATATCTCATTAAGACAAAATGTGTCCTTTTAGATTGTAGATTTCGGAGTGAAACATTACTCATGTGTCTTGTGAAAATAACTTCTTATTTATAGCAATATAGATTCATTTAAAGAGCTCTGTATTAATACACATGCTCAAGATTCAGACATTCCTCTCCTGCCCAGTTGTGTAGGAGAGAAAGCAATAGCTCCGCGGAGGTTGCTTCATGCCCTGAGTTACTGCTTTTATCAAATAAAGCAGAGGAGGGATAATCTAGTGGTTAGGATACTAGCTTAGGCCATGGGATACCTGGCCTCGATTTCCTACTCCACCACAGACTTTCTGAATGACAGTGGGTAAGTCACTTTTCAGGGCCTCAGTTGGCTATCTGTACACTGGGCATAAAAGAATTTCCCCGACTCACAGTTATGTTGTCAGGATAAATACCTTAAAGCATTTAAAGTGCATAGACACTACAGCTATGTCTACAATAGAAAAAGTTAGGTTGACTTTGTTAAGTTGACTTAATAAAGTCGACTTAAAGTCGACCTTATTAAGTCGATTTAACAAAGTGGTGTTGATGGATGTGGACTAAGTCCACTTTGTTAAGTCGACCTAACTACCCTTAGGTCGACTTAACAAAGTGGACTTAAGCGTCCACACTGTGCTTAGGTCGACCTAAAGAAGGGTTAGGTCAACCTACCCGGTGGTTCTTAGTAAGTCGACTTAAGCTTTCATTAAGTCAACTTAAGGAATTTAGGTCGATTTAAGCCTCCTTAAATCAACCTAAATTGCTAGTGTAGACATAGCCTACAATATTAGGGCAGTCTGAGTAGCTTAGGACTTGTCTACATGGCCAAGATATACCATTATTAGACAGAGTGTAAATTTAAATTGGTGTAACTCCGTACTTGGATGCTCTTATTTCAGTATAGGAGGGCCTTTTCCAGTTTAGTTTATGTTGCTTTGGAAGGGATTTGAATACTCAATCTGGAATAACAATTTCCAAATATGGATTATACCAGTATAACTATACAGGTATAATTATAATGAGGTAACTATTGACAAGCTGAGAGATAGACAGATCATAAGACAGTAAAAGTGGCACTTTATGTTTATTTCTCCCCTGACCTACTTACTACATCTAATTATTCTCCAAGACATTAACCGAGTGCAAAGGGCCTGATTCTCACACTTACAATCAAACATTTTAATTGGTCTCAGTATTCTTTTTACCACTGAAAGCTTGTACATATTTTTAAGCAGCAACATTTTTACTGTATAAAAACAAAAAAAATCAACAAGCTTATTTTGTTTTTATTTCTCTTTTCAAAGTGGAGTTTAAAAAAAGGAAAAGAAAAGTGAACTTGTTTGAGGCCACAATTAAGAAGAGGAAATAAATGTTTAATGAGCGTTTCTTGGAGTATCTAATGTCGGGCCTCTTAGTACAAGGGGACAGTGTCTTTTCCAGCCATGAGTGGGGTACTTGTACATTTGATTGTATTTGAAAATTGGAGGGAATTAGTAACTCTGTTTATGTGGTTTTGCTCCATGTTACGAAACAAATCTCTTTATTTATTATAAAAGGTGAAAAAGTAGAGGAGGGGAACAGAAAGCCAAGACCACATGGCAATGAGCAGTGAAACAGGCAACGGGGATTACTTTACACTCTCCTTGTCCAAAATTATCTATTTCCATTCTATAGCATCTTTGTTTGTCATTCTCCTGCTTATGTGGTTACACATAGACTTGCTTTGTTTCATCATCCAAAACTACTATCGTGTTACCTTTCAAATTTGGCATCCAGAGACATAAGGGTCACTGGTGCCACTTTGTGCATGGTTTGGATGACTTCATTAGCTAAATAGAACTGTGGGAACAGATTCTCTGGGTGACCTGTGAGCCACAGAGAAGCCTTTTTTATCCATTAGGCCAAAGAAGCATAAATGTACTTTTGGCAACAGTTTCAGCAGCCACCTTGTGGAACTGTAACTTTGCTGCTGTGCCCTGGGAATAAATACCTATCCTCTATATATACATCAGGCCAAATTCTGGCCCTGCGTGGAAATGGCTGTGAATAAGAGTACATTGATGCTGTTGAGGTGGTGAGCTCCTGTCTTTGCTAGGTCGTTTCAAACTCTTACAAGCAGGAAGCCACTTAAGAATCATTCCAATGCACAGATCTAGCCCAACATCTTTATAACTATGTCCTGAACCCCCTTATCTTGGAAATGCACCATCAACGGGAGTAGAGGTCACAAATCTTATCTCCAACAGTTAATAACTTCACTGTCCCTTCAGCCCCAGCACCTTAGTCCTGGATTTTTGCACCTTAACCCTTTGAGCTGTGACTAATTCAGTGCAAGTTCCTGGAGAAAATGGACTCAGGGTCCAATTGAGCTTAATACATATCTTTCACATCATTTGAATGGCAACACCATTCTCCAGTGGGAGGAAAACTGTTAGCAGGAAGTAAAGGTGGGATTTCCTGACAATTTTCTAGCCAACCGACGCTCTGGAAAGGGATGGACAGATTATATCCTCTTTTCTGCCTAGTCTCAGACAATCAAGATTCTAGGGCCTTCACAGCATAGCTGTGTGAAGTTATAGCAAGTGGTTAGATTTTGAGGTTTTAGGTTATTATTGGATATCTCTTTTTATAATATATTTTAATAAAATAAAATGTATTATCATTTGTATTTGAATATATACTGTGGTTTATTATATTTTCAAGGATAATAAGCAAACAAGCAATCCTATTATATCCCTAATCGTTAAAGTAAATTTAGGTTGACTGAGTTAAAGGATCATTATTAACTAGAGATAGTTGTGAACTGAGATCCCAGATCTGAATAGTTCTGAGTTTTGAAAAGAAAGGTTTTAGAATTTAGACCCAGTTCTTGATCCAAATTTCACAACTGGGCCTGTATTTATAGTACCTTTCAAATTCCATAGCTGAAAAACGGCCCCCAATAAATTTCTGGGTGGCTGATAATCCTCATCAGGTTTCTCTCTAATAATCTTTACTTGAGGATAAATACATAAATTTTGATAAATATAGGGCTGAATCCTCAGTTGATATAAATGTGTGTAACTCCATGGAAGTCAAAGAAGCTATGTCAATTTATAACAACTGAGGAACCAGACCTTTAGTGCTGTAAATAAAGAAAACGAAAGGGCTCAGTCAGCTAGATCTGTAAAAGTTCTTTATTAGACAGCCAGTGGGTTTTAACGTGACTGAGAATGTTTATACTAGAAGGTGCAGTCCAAAACCTCAGGATGCGTCTACACTTACAAATTAAGTTGATTTATGGAGGCTTAAGTGGACTTAATTTACTCTGTGTCTACACTGGGCTTTCCTTAAGTCAACTTAAGGTGCTCCTTAAATTGAATTAAGGAAAAGTTAGTTCAAATTAATAACACCTCGTTTTAATACAAACTAGCACTTAAGTCGACTTAATTAAGTCAACTTAAGCCAGTGGAGACGCAGAGTAATGCCTAGGTGGACCTTTTTAAGTCGACTTAAATCATTAAGTCAACTTAATAAGGTTGAAAAGGGGCCACGTCTACACTTGAAAAGTTAAGGCCATTTCTGTTAAGTCGACTTAATAAGGTCCACTTTAAGTTGACTTAAAGTCAACCTTATTAAGTCGACTTCATAAAGTCAACTTAACTTTTCAAATGTAGACATAGCCTCAGGGAGCTATGATGGTCTCCCCCAAGTCACTCTGATTTTCTGAGATGTGCAGTTGGAGACTGATTTACATTTTTGGAGCTGAGCGAGGCTATATGTTTTGATTTTGATTTAATCCAAAAGTTGGTAGAAGTTTATTTTCCGCGCTGGATTCAGATACGCTTCAAGATGGCAAAATTCTCTTGAGATTTCCATGCTGTCAAAAGGGGCCCAATCTCTGGGTTCACTTTAAACACAAACTCTTGATTAAACTTTATCTGGATGCAGAAGTGAACACTACTTCTTCGGCCCATATCTATACATGAACTCATCAGAGCATTGACTAGCACGTCTGTGGAAACACAGCTATTGCATCATTTAAGCTACTCTCAGACTCCACTTGATTGTACTGAATGCCTTTTGAAGCATTTTTTGAGAAATATAAAATTTGTAACTTGGTTTCTTGTTTCAGGTTTGTCAAGCTATGAATTAAAGTCACAAGTTATGCATAAGTCACTGATGTGTTAATTTGGTGAAAGCCAGAAGTGAGCCGCTCATCTTTGTGACCGACAGATACAGTATTAGTGTCCGTGTATGTTTTGCTTGGCTTCCCCCTCTTTCAATTGTAATTGCATCTAAAATCCACAGAGGGAGAGTCAGAGCCAGTCTCTCTTGTAGAAATGGTGGCTATAGCTTTATGGTTTCACATTTATTTTTATTAAACAAACAAATAAAAAAACTGTAGGCCTTGTATACTTACTAGTAGCAGAGAGCAAATGAAATTTAGCACTGTTAACTACAATATCTTTGCAGTGAATTTCTAGTATAAATGATCTTTCAATTAAATCTAAATGCTATTTCAACTAGATAGAGGACGGCTTCTACCTCCTTCCATCATTCCCCTCACTTCCCACTCCATTCTTGGCATCACTGAAGTTTGGGTGTCCAGTCTTAAGCTCAACTTTTGCCACCCTACTCTCTGCCTATTTCAATGACTATCAAGTTTTGTACTCTAGTCTTGTATATTGTATGGGCACCAAACTTAAGCCCAAATGCTGCAAACACCTATGCACATGATGACCTCTATGGATGTGAATTGTCCCATTGAACTCAAATAGGCCAATAATGGCAATTGCATGTTTCTAGGCTCAGAACCTTCGGTTGTGGTCCTGAACCACTGAGATCGATGTTCCTTAATGTTAAGGAAGCTCCCAGGTACAATGGGTCCAGGGAGAAACCTGATGAGCAAGTAAGGACACAATGGTTGTAGACAGCCTGTCTGGGGTGTTTCCCCAGAATCACACAAGTTAAAGTATAGATATAACAACCATATTTCTAACTTCTAATACAAAATAGAATTCCTATACATAAACTATATAATCACTCCCAGCAAATTACTACCTTTCTATTGATACCAAACATGACATAGTTCCTATGGATTATAGAATTTATGAGATATTAATAGAAAATAATATCATAAATGGTTCCCTAAATCCAGACAGCATCACACAGGGTTCTGCCCTGACCTTAGGGGGGTCATTCCAGGTTCCCCCTGTACCCCCTCCTGGCAGGGAGGGCATTGGTGTAGTCCTGGGGTAGCCCTAAGTCGACTTAGGACTACTCCACGTCTACACTGGCTTAATTCGACTTAAAAAGTCGAATTAAGCCTTAAATCTAATTAAATCTAGGTTTAATAAAGTTGACTTAATTTTCATTAAGTCGACTTTATTTTCCTTAAGTCGACTTAAGCAAGCTGCTTAAGTCAACTTCAGAAAACTGTAGTGTAGACGTAGGGTAAATTAAGTCAACTGAAGCAAGCTTAAGTCGACTTAATTTACAAGTGTAGACGCAGCCCTAGAGCCCTACTGAAGTTCACGGGGCTCTCTGTGGGTGTTTCACACCTGCATGCTACACAATGCATAACTGAGGCATTTTACACGCTTTTCAGCAGCTTTTGCCTTGTAAGATGGAAACAAGGATGTAACTGGTTAAAAAAGATTTATTTTTTTTCATTTCATAGGGGGGAGATTATTTTTATTTGTCTTTTTAAAGCAACACATTTAATGTATTAGAAGATAATATCTATAATCATGGTCTGTCTCTCTCTATACATATATAAAACACTATTCTGAATGTTACTATTAAGAATAAAAAAATATATTACTTCTGTCACACACTTATCGTAAAAAATATTTAGGGATGTTAGATGGCTATCTGGAGCTACAAGATATTTTAATCAGGAATGCTCTAAACATGGAAGTTTAGTCCTCTTCATTTGACCTCACAAGGAATTAATTTCATGTGACTGTAAATTTGGGAGAGTTTCTAAGAAGGTATATATATATATATACATACATACATTTTCCCTGTTCCTTTTTTTAACTAGCAAATTGTATCAAGAATGTTTGAAAACTTTTTGAATTCCCATCCAAGTTAATCCTTTTAAACCTAGCTATGCTTATTAGGTTTCTTTGAACAGATAAGGCTTAAATAGATGTGTCATTTGAAGAAGTGAAGTCAATTTAACAGCAAAGAAGGATACAAAATAGTGGCTACAGAAGGTGAAATGTGGCATTTGATGAAATAGTGGTGATACATTTTTAAATCTCTTCTAAAACTATATTGTTGAAATGACAGAAATTACTAGTGAGCTGTTATGGTTTTAGGAATTAGAGGCATCAACCTATTTAGTGGTGCTAAGAAGCTGCTTGATTCCCTGGCTGTCTCTCTCAAGTCACTTCTGATGGCAACTACAGCAGTCAGCAGGTTCTGCAGACAGGAAATGCCTTGAATTTATCAGCCGGTGGGTTGAAATTTAAAGATAGGAAACTTCTGTATCCATCTTTAGGAGTGGATGGAAATTCTTAAATCGCTTGAATTAAAATGCCAACTTTAATTGCGGTCTTGCCTATCTCTCATAGTATTTTGTGTACATCTTCGTCCATAATGATTAGGACAACTAAGACAGACAACGCTGCCTTTGTTGGAGTGCTCTAGTGAGTCTAGAAAGCTGACTGCCAGGGCTCGGTGTACGTCTGTTGCACCAGGAATATTTATTGCAAATGTCTACGGAGATGAAAGACAGATTTCTTTAGACATATCAGAAATGTACTTGAACAAGAGAGTGTTACAACAGGGGCACATAGGCTATATCTACACTTGTTAATTTAGGTCGACTTTAGCTAAGTCGACTTAGCATGTCCACACCTGAATTTTAAGTCAACTTAGGGGGGAACTTACAAAGTCGACCTAGAGCGTCCACACTGGATGCCTAGGTTGACTTCTAGGGGCTAGATGGCCCTGGGAGAGGTCCATGGTGGCAGGGGGGCACCCCTTGACAATTGCCAGGGATATCAGCCTTTGCCCCATTGTACCTGGGTGCAAAGGGGGACAGGGACCCTGGCAGGGAAGGGTGGGCAGGGCTCTGACTTAGAGTCGACTTATGGCTACTCTGCGTCCACACTGGCTTAAGTCGACTTTAGAAAGTCGACTTAAGGCTAAAGTCGACTTTAAACTAGGTTTAACAAAGTTGACTTAATTTTCCTTAAGTCGACTTAAGCAGCTTGCTTAAGTCGACTTAAGGAAAATGTAGTCCAGACGCAGAGTAAATTAAGTCAACTTAAGCAAACTTAAGTCGACTTAATTTACAAGTGTAGACGCACCCATTGTAATGTATCATCTATAAAGAAAGTCAAGGGAAAACTTTCATTTCACCATAGAAAGCTTATTTTGGAAGATTTACAACATATATTTCAAATAGGAGATTCAGAGAGATCTTCCTGGAAGAACATTGAGTGAATGTAAAGTAGCATCAGCTTCTGAAACTGGATGGCTAGACAGCATTGTGGTGGAAGTTAATGAGGAGCTGAAAGTGCAGTTTTTGTTTTCAAGATGAAGACAGACAGACATCTGAAGCCTAGTTCTCATTTCAGGCCTGTTTCACCTGAAGAGGGTGCAATGCAGAAGAGAACTTCTATGTCTCTGGGTGAAAACATTGACATCCACTGTGAGACTCCCCTTACGCTGCCAGAGTGGTGTAGAGAGTCACCACTGTATGTGATAAATATCTTTTTATAGGGAAGGTTCTCTTTGATCTTTATGGATTCATTAACTTTAAGTTTAGAAGGGACCATCATGATTATCTAATCTAATCTCTTGCACATTGCAGGACACAGAACCTCACCCATCCACTCCTGTAATAGACCCCTCACCTCTGGCGGAGTTAGCGAAGCCCTCAAATCATGGTTGGAAGACTTCAGGAAAAAGAGAATTCACCATTTCCAAAGAGGTGCACTGAAAACTCCATTGAAATTGTAAACTGTCTGTAAGTGGTTTTCCCTGGTCTTGCTTGTAGCTTCTGTAGGGAAATATGTAATCTGGGCCTAACCTCATCAGTCTTTGGCTCCTGGTGGTACTGGTAGATATGCCGATGGAATGATTGATAGGATGGGTTTTAGCTTATTGCAGAGAATTCTTTCTTGGAAATGCTTAAATCAACTTACTAAAAGCCCAGAGTGGATGTGGCTTTGTTTAGGTCGACTTAAGCCTCCTTAAATTGACCTAAATTGACAGTGTAGATGCACCCTATGAGTCCATAGCCAGCTAGCCTCGAGTAAGGTAGAATGAATTATGCTTCTCTGTTTGAGGAAAACTCATTGCAACCCAATGTTCAAATGCTCTGTCTCCATTGATAGTCACAGAAGCTAACTTCAGGGGTCAGAGAAAAGGTTAACACCTGTGACCAGGCTAAAGCTCTGGGTAGCTAGAACTTCAGCCTGGTCTTTACAACAAGTGAGGTAATAGAGTTCTGCTGAGGCAGGATAAAAGAGTAGCTTAAAAAAGGGTGAATTGGAGCTAGAGCCAAATCTTAGTTAATTAACTTCAGCTAGATGGAACTTTTATTTTGAGAAAGCAAAGAGAGAGAAATAACTAGCATGTGTCTCATTGCGTGCATCTACACTTGTTAAGTGACTTAATTTACCCTGCGTCTACACTACAGTTTCCTTAAGTCGACTTAAGCAACTTGCTTAAGTCGACTTAAGGAAAATAAAGTCGACTTTATTAAACCTTGTTTTAATTCGACTTAAGGCTTAAGTCGACTCCCTAGAGTCGACTTAAGCCAGTTAGACATGGGGTAGCCCTAAGTCGACTTAGGGCTACCCCAGAACTGCACCAATGCCCTCCCTGCCGGGGGGGGGGCAGCACAGGGGGAACCTGGCATGCCCCCCCCACAGGGCAGGGATCTGCCCACCCTGCCCCTATGCACTGCCAGGGTCCCTGTCCCCCTTTGCCCCATTGTACCTATGTACAATGGGGCAAAGGCTGAGTCCCCTGGCACTGGGCAAGGGGTGCCCCCCACCCCCTTGGACCTGCCCTAGGTCCCTCTAGCCCCTAGAAGTTGACCTAGGCATCCAGTGTGGACGCTCTAGGTCGACTTTGTAAGTTCCCCCCAAGGTTGACTTAAAATTTAAGTGTAGACTCACTAGGTCGATTTAACTAAGTCGACTTAAAGTCAACTTAGTTAAGTTGACTTAGCTAAAGTCGACTTACATTTCCAAGTGTAGACATAGCCATTGTGACTCTGATAACTGAGGGTTTGTCAATGAGGCACATTAGTCCACACCACAGAAGTGTCACCAGTGTGGTACACACTGATTGGCCCATGTGAATCCTGCTGGCACATGTTAAAAGTTCATGAGTAAAATGAGACTAAATGAATGCGCACTAGGAATGTTAGTGTGTCAGCAGGTCCTCACAGGACAGTTAGAGCATGACATGGTAGTGTGGGCAAATGCACAGTTGTTAATAGACAAGTTTTAAGGGAACAACAGTATAACTAATGGCCAACTGTCCAGAATATCAAGATTAACAACAGCAGCTTAAGGGCTCAGTCTTATCTTCCTTGCACAGTCCATCTCCCATTTGTATCCTGAGACTCTTGCAGTTGTAGCATGAGTCTCACTGTATAGTAGAACCTCAGAATTAGGAATGTCAGAGTTAGAAACTGACCAGCCAGCCACACATGTCATTTGGAGCCAGAACTGTAAGGCAGCAGAAGAGAAAATTAAAAAGCAAATACAGTATTTAATACTGAATTAAACATAAACTACTAAAAATAAAGGAAAAGCTGCATTTTTCTTCTGCATAGTTGTGTTTCAAAGCTGTCAATGTTCGGTTGTAAACTTTTGAAAGAACAACCATAATGTTTTATGCAGAGTTACGAACATTTCAGAGTTATGAACAACCTTCATTCCCAAAATGTTCATAACTCTGGGGTTCTAGCCCTATCTCCTGAAGTCATGTTATTAAATGAGAGTTTCATCTTTAAAAAAAACAAACAAAAAAACAAAAAAATACACAAGAATATCCAGCTTACATGGTGATGAAGAAAACATTGAAAAATGTAATAAGGCTCAGAAACCAGAAAGCAAATAAATACAACCAACATTATTTATTATTTGTTTGTTTACAATCCAATGATTTTTAACCACTCTCCTCGTTTTTGAATACTAGGGGTCGGGAATACAGAAGTGAACCAGGGGCAGTTTGGGTTGAGCAAAGGATATATGAGTGAGCCTCTAGAGCTTTTTAAGCAAGACAATCATGGCCCAGAACCTTAGCTGGCATAAAGCAGTAGAGCCCTGCAAATCCACGGATATCCACATTATATCCGCGGATATCTGCATCCGCAGATACGATGTGGATATCCACAGACCATTTCTTGCAAATGCAGATCGGATACAGATCCACATATTTTTATCTGTGCAGGGCTAGTGCCTTTCAAATACGCGGATATCCGCGGATACCAGCATTATATCCGCATCCGTGAATACAACACGGATATCCGTGGACCATTTCTTGTAGATGCAGATCGGATGCGGATCCACATATTTGTATCCGCTCAGGGCTCTATAAATCAGCAAAGCTATGTTAAAACCAAATTTCACTAAAACACACCCCCACACACACAAGGTATGGGATTTAGATTTGAAATAAAAGGGGACTTTGTGTTGACTATCTAATGCTAATTAAAAATACTAGATGTGTCCTGTATTTATCCATGCAACATGCTGTATCTGAAGCCCAAACACCTACAGCCAGTAATAAGCAGGGACTTCCCTCAGCTTGCTCTGTGTTGTGAACCCTGATTCAGTTCTCTGACCCCAGGAGCCCGATTTGGGCCCTTCAGCACCCTGATAATTCAAGGCAGATGGGTTTGGCAAAGATCAAGACTGGGAACATATTGGGGTCACCTTGCAAGTAGTAACAGAGGTAGGTGGAGATTGGGGTGGAGGCTGTTGTCTTGTAGGCAGGCTGCTGAGGTCAGAATGCTGTACCTCGCTTCGTAGCACACAGACATGCAGACTACTAATGTTTGTCTGCTGCCTCTTCATGTTTGGGCCGCGAGCATTCAAGGCATCCAGAGTTACAGCTCAGGTTGGGACACACGCCTTTACTGGGCTGAATTGCACACCAGAATGTGATGTTCATATCCTGCAATTTGCACATATGAAGTAAAATGACATCCTTGTATTGACCTATGTTCTTATGGCTAAAGTGATGCACAGGCCTTATGTGACCGTCTGGAGACTGAGCTAAAGAGCGGAGGTTCTGAAGCCCGGGATGGTAGCAGCTCATATCCTCTGTTGGTCACCACAGAGGGAGATCTGTAACGCTCTCACCAGCACTTGGCATTGACCCTCTGCACAGGAGACCATTTCCTCCCATTATTTTCAGAGAGACGTTCCACCATGGAAGGGTTTGAAGCCGTGGGCCTAAAGTTCAGCCCATTCGGTTCCTGGCCTTTCTGCTGAAAGTGCTGAAAAGCATGGCAATGGAGACAAGAGACTTTCTGATAGGGACATTTGTCCCCTATCACCTGGACAATAGAAGACCAATGCGTTTAAGTGATGGCACTCCATTTTTCTTTTGAAAACTCGATGCATAAATGCAAAAAATCTGCTCAGCTGTGAGGAGGTACTAGAGAGCCAAAATAAGATTATGTGAAAAAATGTTTGGATGAACTCTGGGCTTGTCAATATGACCACTTGGCTGAGGGCAAAGAGATGTGAATGTACCTCCACACTAATGTGCCATGCAGTATGTCCTTGTAGACTCTTTTGTTGCATACTGAAAGTTCCCTGCTGTCCTTCAGTCTGCTCCTGTTTCAAAGAGGCATAGCTCAAACTGTTCTACGGTTACACATGGCTTTGGGGGTGGGATTTGTGATTTGTGTAGACATGCTTGCACTTGCTGGCATCACTAAAAATAGTAGCATAGCTCTGAAAGCCCAAGCAACAGTAACAGGTGGTATGAGCTAACCACCCCAAGTTCAAACCCACCTGAACCTTATTGGTACGTACAAAACAGATATATTCAGCATCATATCCTGTATAGCTGACAAGCTTCAACACTGTATGCTACATACAGCTCCTCCTAATGGCTGAACCATATACTACAGTTCAGCATTCCAATACATCTCCCCTTTAAGTTCTACATTCCTACCATTTAGATAATTTACATTCTCTTTGAAGTTCAGTATGGATCAATCTGTTAAGTGTCTCTGAGTTGAACTGGTTTTCTAATTTCATGATCTGAATATGTACTAAATTGACCTTTTGGCTGACCATTAGTTGGAATGACTTGCTGTGGTCAGTTTGGTATCTTTGGCTATGTCTACACTAGAAAAACTTAAGTCGACTTTGTTAAGTCAACTTAATAAGGTCGACTTCGACTTCAAGTCGACCTTATTAAGTCAACTTAACAAAGTGGCTCCTTTTAAGTCAACTTTATTAAGTCAATTTAATATTGGACATAGACGTGCACACTCAGGGCTGTCCTTGGGGGGGGGGGGGCGGGCGAATGGAACGATTGCACCGGGCCCCGCAGGTATGTGGGCCCCGCATTGTCCCACTCCCAGCAGGGCAGTGCAGGACCCGCGCGCCGCAGCCCCTCCTCCCACGGCTACCCCACTGCCTTTGGCAGCCAGCTGAAGGCAGCGGGGCGGGGCAGGAGGGCTATGCCCCGCCCCTGGGCTGGTCCTCCCCACCCCCAGGGCAGAGCACGCAGGTCCAAGGGAGGAGCACATGGGGCCCAGACTCTGGGCCGGCGTGCCCCACATGGCCAGCTTCCCACTCGCAGGCTGTCTTGGCTGCCTGGCGCATGGCCAGGGCTGCCAGCTACCTCCCACAGGTGGCCTCCAGGGCCAGGGCTGGAGTCATCTCCTTCCCGTAGACAGCCTCTAGGGTCAGGACCAGAACCGGCTCTGGCTCCAACCCCATCCCCCCGCCACCGCCACATAGATGGCCTCGGCCTCCTGGCCGGAGCCAGCTCCCTCCTGCAGGCGGCAGCCTCGGCATCCTGGCCCAGGGCCAGCTCCCTGGGGGGCGGAGTGGACCCGTCGGCCCGCCACGCTCCCCTCCAGCATGGGAGGTGGGACCCCGCTTTGGCCAATTGTCCCTGGGCCCCTCTCCCCCCACGGGACGGCCCTGTCCACATTGACATTAAGTCAACTTAATAAAGTAGATTTAAGGGTTACTCCCCATCCTTAAGTCGACTTGAGAAGTCAACTTAACGCTTAAGTCAACCTAAGGAGGGGTAGTTATTAAGTGGACTTAAGCTTTCATTAAGTCGACTTAAGGAGTTTCTTAAGTCGAAGTAATGAAAGCCCAGTGTAGACATGGAGTAATTTAGGTCAACTTAAGGATCCTTAAGTCAACCTAAATTGCTAGTGTAGACATACACTTTGAGTCTTCTTCTTGTTCTGCATTCATTGAACCTCCTTTAGGCAGTCATTTTGGCTCAATATCCTTATGCCTGATTCACAGTTACATTCAGCACAAACAATTTCATTCACAGGTCTAAATTGGCAAAAGTTGCTAGTAATTATAGTTCCCCTCTTTGAGATGCCTTCAAGGAGCCAGATTTGCTCAACACACTCTGAAAAACAGAGCACATGGACAATTGGGCACCCAAAAATTGAATCACCCCAAATCAAGTCACCTTTCAAAGTTGAGTCTTCTGTCTAGATTTTCATTGCCCTTTCTGGACATCCCAAAGCCATTTCTTGTATTCATTATCCATTTTTTGAATGTTAATAGCATGACTTAATAGTCTGTGTATGGTTGCTGTATCCCTCTTTGTTTTTGTTCACCAGAAGATAAGAGTCGGTTACAGCCCCAGCAATAGAGCTATGGCTTTTCAGATCAAGCTCTAACAGCTCATGCTTTTAACTCTTGACCGCCGCCTTAAGGCTTGACCTGAAGATCTCTAGAGCTAAAAACATGAGCTGCTACAGTTTGAGCTAGAGCTCCTTAGCCAGGATGTAATAGACACTATCTTCTTTGGATCAGGCAGAGGGGACTCTGTAACACACTCAACAGCGGCGTACACTGAATAAATAATTGAAATAATAATCTAATGTTTAGCAGATATATCTGAAATGAAAACTGTTGACCCTTGAACATCATCTGCATAAGTCAAAATTTTGATAGTTTACATATCTGTCTGTTGTCTGTCTATTTTGGTGCTTAGATGGCACCTATCACTGAATAGCTGAGTCACTAATCTAGCTGGAGAGAGAGAGAGAGAGAGACTGATCCCAAGAGAAGACTTTCCATGAAGGAGAATTATATATATTTGAATGAGGCTCTGTTTTCCACCCCAATTCAGCAAAGCAGTTAAACATGTGCGTAAATCCTGTTAACGTCAATGGCTGGACGTTCATGCTTAAAATTAAGCACATGATTAAGTGTGTGGCTGACTGGAGAAGGATTGATGAATTGGGAATCTAAGGTTGTGTCTACACTTGTAAATTAAGTCAACTTAAGCTTGCTTAAGTCGACTTAATTTACCCTGCATCTACGCTACAGTTTTCTTAAGTCGACTTAAGCAACTTGCTTAAGTCGACTTAAGGAAAATAAAGTCAGCTTAAGGAAAATTAAGTCGACTTAATGAAAACTAAGTCAACTTAATTAAACCTGGATTTAATTCGACTTTAGGCTTAATTCGACTTTTTAAAGTAGAATTAAGCCAGTGTAGACCTGGAGTAGCCCTAAGTCAACTTAGGGCTACTCCAGGACTCCACAACTGCCCTCCCTGCTTGGGGGGGGCACAGGGGGAGCCTGGCATGCCCCCCACAGGCACCCTGCCCCTATGCCCTGCCAGGGTCCCCATCCCCCTTTGCCCCATTGTACCCATGTACAATGGGGCAAAGGCTAAGCCCCCTGGCACTGGGCAAGGGGTACCTCCCCACCCCCATGGACCTGCCCTAGGTCCCCCTGGCCCCTAGAAGTCGACCTAGGCGTCCAGTGTGGATGCTCTAGGTCGACTTTGTAAGTTCCCCCCAAGGTCGACTTAAAATGTAGGTGTAGACATGCTAAATCGACTTAACTAAGTCGACTTAAAGTCAACTTAGTTAAGTCGACTTAGCTAAAGTCGACCTAAATTTTCAAGTGTAGACATAGCCTTAGTGCCTGGTTGAATCGGGACCCTTATTAACTCTTGGGTTCCAAGTCTGACATTTTGCACTGAAAAGAGGTTGGCATTTGATCCTGTTTAAAAGGATGAGGGAGGAGAAAAATCTCTTCAGTGCAATTAAATGACTCGCTGCAAAGGGAGAGCCTATGGCAGCTGAAGAGTGCACAGCAGTGAGGAAGGGGTGACCTAGGTTACAGCTAGTTCATGTGTGAGTGTAACTGAGACTCAGTAATCTCAGTCCTCCCAGAATGTGCTTGCTGTCTCTTCTAATAGACTAAACACATATGTCTCTTTAGCCACTTAGAAAAAATGCTGTTACGAAATGGCTGTAGTCACAAATGGGGCTTTAAATGGTTTTAACGCAATATGACAATCTGTTCACAAATCCTGCTGTGTTTACAAAACACATCCGTGCTGCCTAATATGTTTATTTTAACACCATATTCTTAACAGGCTTAAATGCCATTTTCACATGCTATGTTTGTTTAGATTTCCATAAGGTTGTGCCACTTGCACTGGAATGTCTTGACAATAATGCAGCCTTAGGAAGCTGGTCACCGTTTGTTTGGGTTGAATCAACTCAAACTTCCATTACTCACCATTTAGGGGATAAAGTCACCCAATCACAAAATACGTTAGTGGTAGCAAATGTTAGTTTACTTGCTCCACAAGGCCAGCAACTTTATTCTTAAAAAAAGACCACAGGCAACCGGAGCTAGCTGAAGTGGAGCAAGATGAAGTTACGGTGGTGGGTAGAAAGAAACTCTTCAAGGAATGGGCTGTGGGGGTGCAGTCTCTGTTGGACAAAGATTCACACAAGCCTTTGCAGGCACATCAAAACAGTTTTCCCTTCTGTACACTAGCTTGAAGTAGAACAGTGTGTCAAGTGCAGTGTCTTGGTCCTTAACTTCCAAATAATCAGTAGTCTGTGTAGAATGTCTAAAAATGACCTAAAGTTCTGCCATCAAAACCATGGTCAACGAGGCTGCTTCTCTGGCACAATTTCTGTACAAAGGTAAATCTCATCTATTGAGAAGAACAGAGGCCCAGCATGAACCTCCATGCTCTCTACACCATGTGCCAGGTGCATGTCTTCAACCTGCCTTCTCTGACATCAACATGGAGCAGCATGTAGATTGAAAAGAATTAAACTAAGAAAACATTAAAGTACCCCCTTTCCACCTGAACAAAGCACTGGCCTGTACAGATGCTTTACTCCCAGGGAAAGGATGAGAGATAGTGAACAACATGAGGTGCACGTTAGTCATATTATTGGAAAAGCTCATGTACTACAGTGATGAAGGTGGTGGGAGACTCTAGAACAGATTGTAGAGGGTATAGAGTAGATGAGTTTACATTTTATTTTAACTTAAATATGAGTTAAGGCCCGATTCAAAGACTTTGCAGCTAATGGAAAGGTTCTCATGACTTAAATGAGTTATGGATCTGGCTTTTAATGTGTCTTTCCTCCTGCCTCCTCCCATTTTAGGGGACAGATATAAAAACAAGTCTACTTTGAAAATTATAGCAAGTAATAGTCTTCACATGTTCTAATAATGTGTGGCTTTCATTTATGTGTCACTATTCATCCCAAAGATGTTGCAAACTACTTTAAAACTAGGATTAAATTTACCCGTCACTGAAATGCTGCCCCTTCTGGGATGTAATGTGGCAGTTGTTCAACCAAGGACATTAACACAACACAACAGTTTGGGGAAGTAAATTACGAAGATTATCAAATCCAGCTTGAAACCAAAAAGGGAGATGAGGGAAGGAATTTGCCTCGATTGGAACTTCCCCAGAACACCAGTGCTAATATATCTTTTTTTTCCTACAGGGAAGTGCCATGGGATCTTTAATGACCAGAGTGGCAAAGAATTCTTACTAAAAATACTGAGCCTGATTCTATACTCATTCCATGATACCAGGGATTTCACAGGAGTTTCACCTGATTCATAGCAATGCAAATGTAAGGTGAATCACATACAGCATTTCCAAAAAGTAACACAAAGCTAGGATATTAGGTCATAACAGATGAAGAACAAATGAATCACCACTATTACTTGCTATTCTTCCTTGGAAGTATCTCAACCACACATTCTATTGACCAAACCTTTCCCAACTGGTAAGAACTGATAGGAAAGTATCTCAGGGTGGCCTGGCTTACTTTTAGAGTGCATAAATATTAGGTGAGTCTGCTCAAAAAGGAAGCAATTTTCAGGCCCCTCACCGAGAAATATCAGCTCTTGGCCATGGGATTCTGATCACTTATATCGTATATTTATCCCTAAACCATTTTCCACACCAGCAGTGTCGACTTAACAAGGTTGATTTTAAAGTTGACTTTGTTAAGTCGACTTAGCGAATCCACACTGAACACTCCAGTTGACTGCCAGTGTCCACATTGGCAGATGCCAGGTTGATGGAGGAGTGGTTCATTGTGGGTAGCTGTCCGACATTACACCGGGGCCTGGAGGCCAAGTAGGTCGACTTAAGGGCACTCCCCATTCACACTGGCTTAAGTCAACTTAATAAAATCGACTTAAGCGTTAAGTCAACCTTCAGAGGTGGTGTTATTAAGTCGACTTAAGGAAGCGCTTAAATCAATTTAATAAGCATCCAATGTGGATGCAGCAGTCTGTAGGTCAACTTAACCATCCTTAAGTGAACTGAAGGCTCCAGTGTAGGCATACCCCAGAAGATGGTCTAGTGTAGTTTTGATGCTATCCAGTGATGGGGGATAACTTTCCTTTCCAGCTTGTTCCATTATAAAGGCTTTGTCTATAATACGAAAAATATTGTGTTGATCCTCGCAGATTGACACAGCAGGATCAATTGAGTGGCCAGTGTAAACTCGCTCAATTGATTTCAGAAGCGCTCTCTGGTTTTACTCAGTAACTCCACCCCTCCAAGTGGAGTAATGCTGCATCGAAAGGAGAGTCCTTGAAATCAATGCAGCTAAGTGAAGACAGCGTGGTATATAAGAGTAACTAAGGCTACAGGAGATACACATTCTGCGGAATGCAGATTACATATATCCCATTGACTAAACCCTGCAGTGTAGACTAAGCCTAAATTATTACAGGTCCAGTGATGTACGAATTACTACAGTGTTTCTATAGTCAAAACACCATACAGCTTCCCCGGGAGTTTAACCTCATAGACTATGTCTACACTAGAAAAAGTTAGGTCCACTTTATTAAGTCGACTTAATAAGGTCAACTTTAAGTCGAATAAAGTCGACCTTATTAAGTCGACTTAACAAAGTGGTTACCCTGAACAGGGACTTAGTAAGTTGACTTAAATGCCCTTAAGTCAACTTAGTAAAGTCGATTTAAGGGTTAATCCATGTCCACATGGTGCTTAAGGGTTAGGTTGACCTAACCAGTGGTTCTTACTAAGTCGACTTAGCTTTCATTAAGTCGACTTAAGGAATTTCTTAAGTCGACTTTATGAAAGCGCAGTGGACAGGGAGTAATTTAGGTCGACTTAAGGCTACTTAAGTCAACCTAAATTGCCTGTGTAGACATACCCATAGACTTTAAGGTTAGAAGGGACCAATATAATCATCTAGTCTGACCTCCTGCACAAGGCAAGGCACAGAACCTCACCCACTCGCTCCTGTAATAGACCCAAACCTATGACTGAGTTAGGAAATTCTTATACCATAATTTAAAAACTTCAAGGTACAGATAACTCACAAGCAAGTGACCATGTCCCATGCTACAGAAGAAGGCAACCCCCCCCCCCCCGGACTGTGCCAATTTGCCCTGGGGGAAAATTCCTTTGTGATCCCAAATATGCTGATCAGCTAAACCTTGACCATGTGGGCAAGACTCACCAGCCAGATAGCCAAGAAAGAATTCTCAGTAGTAATTCAGAACCCCATCTAACATCCCATCAAAGGCCCTGGGGCTTATTTACCACCAGTAGTCAAAGACTAGTTAATTGATACAGGGTCGTGCCTGAGAATCCTCTCTTATGCAAATCCTTCTGTTCATCCCAGTCACACTGAGAGGAGCTCAAGCTGTGCTTTAGGCTCCTTTGCAGTATCTGAGTGGGTTAGTATTAAAGGATTTCCCCTATAGATATTGTGTTCTTTACATTGCCACCTAACTCTGATCACACTCTCCCTCTGCCATTCATCTTCATGTAACTTAAATATAAAAAGGGACAAATACAGCATTTCACACACACCACAGTGCATTATTCTTTTTAATCAAAGGGTTTGCTTTGGTTTTCAAAGTGTGGGAAACCTGACACAAGATGCCCATTGCAGATAGGGAAGGATCCTCTGTTCTGTGACATAGCGTAATAACAATAGCTTTGACTAAATTCCAGACTTCTCACTTGGGATCCTTGCAGAGGTTCTAATAGCCCACCATGGAGATATATTGTTTTTGGATCAAATGACTAGATGAGCTTGATTTGCATCTTATCTCTCTTCATAACCCATAATGCTTTTGGAATCATGTCTAAAGAACTTACCACACATACAAAATTGGAGGCAGCTGATGGGAAATGCCTTGAGTACATTGAGCATCAAAGGAAGAACCCTCCAAGGACTATGGCGGTTATGTTTACAACTGGCTGAATCATGTTCTGTGTGGGATACGAATCTCCTGTTAACAATAAAGTAAAACACAAGATAGGTTCCACTTTTCCTTACTTTGCTCACTAAGTCAATAGATGTTATGTAGCCAGATTCTCTAGCATCGGGAAGCTTCTTTAAGAACTATAGCACTTCCTCCTGATTCATTTCAAGATAACTTTGTTAAATTATTCCAGAAGGATAGCCATGTTAGTCTAGTTCAGCAAAACCAAACAAACAAGGAGATCTATGGCACTTTTCAAGACTAACAAATTTATTTATTGCATGAGCTTTTGTGGGTGTAATCCCCTTCTTATTTGTTTTTCCACACTGTTTGAATCAAAACAACGTGTTTGTTTTGCTGAAAAAGACTGAACTGACCCTGTGACTTACCCTTCTCTGTACTTATTCACCTGACATGCTACAGCTTCCGTTTCATGCATCTGATGAAGTCGGATTACACCCATGAAAGCTCACGGGATAAACAAATTTATTAGTCTTTAAAAGTGCCGCAGGTCTCCTTGTTTGTTTTGTTAAATAGCTTTTTCTACACTCTTCCTGTCTCTGGACATAGGGCCATGTCTCTTACGAGGTTTCTGTTATAGTTAGTCCTACATTAGGATGTATGGTGCAAATTATTTATACAGTTATAATAATATCTCTTCAAAGACAGAACTGAATAAAGTGCATGGCCACCATTGTCACAACTGCCCATTGAAAGAGTTTTTTTCAACATCATGGTATTTTTCATGTAAAGAGTCTACTTTCTGTGGAAATAATTATCTTTTTGTTGGAAAAGTTTGATTGAATATTTTCCATTTTTGAGTTTGGGGTCCAAAACTTAAAAAATTCTGCAGAAATTCTGCAGGAAGAGTTTCTGACCAGCTTTAGAAACTCATCATTTTGGGTGACTCTGTTTGGAGGCTCAAAGGCTATGTCTACACTTCCTAAAATTAGTTCGAATTACTTCGTTCAAACTAACTAAATTGAACTAATTTTAGTTAGTTCGAATTAGCTTAATTTGAACTAGCATGGTCACACTGGAATGCTAGTTCGAACTAAGCAAGCACTTGCTTAGTTCGGATTAGCGATCCCCATTCATTTCAATGGCCGGTTAATTCGAACTAAGCAATTAGTTCGAATTAACATAGCCACATTGGTTAATTTGAACTAGTTAGTTTGAATTAACCCCTTAGTTTGAATACCCTATTGGAACTTATTAGTTCGAATTAAGGAAGCCCTTAATTCGAACTAACTAAAGCTTAGTGTAGCCATGGCTTTAGTTAGTTCGAATTAAGCCTCCTTAATTCGAACTAACTTGCCAGTGTAGACATAGCCAAAGAGTTCTGAATTTCAGAAAACACTGAACACTCATCCTCTGAAGACCAGATCCCTTTAATATGACTCATAGTGGACCTCAAAAATGTATGCTTCAAGAATCCCTAGCCACTTATTGGAAATCTCAATCAATTATTTGGCAAACACCTTATTTATGCAAGCTGACAATTTCTATTTAGTGAATCACAGGAACATGATGCAGACACAGAACTGAGGTAGGCAGATGGTGCACACAGTGGGAGAAATTATACTCTGAAATATTTCTTTATTGTGCTACAATGCATTTTAAAGAACAAGACAGAGGGGCTGCAATTTTTTGGATGGATGCATTTCAAAGGAGTAGAAAAACTTGAGAAACGATATGTGGCGCTTTGGTACAAAGGCTCAGCATAAAAAGACCTTCCCACCTATATGTATATTCTCATCCTGAATACATGGGAATTTATATGCTGACTCCCATTAATGCTAATGGTTAGCACAGCAATAACTCCTCTGCACTGTGATGAGAATAGACAAGTCAGTATTGTGGGTAGCCAGACATGTGAATAACTCAAGCATTTAGCCAGGTTTGTCTATTGGCTGCATGTCTGAAGCCATTAAGACAGATGTGCTGCTGGAGATGGGCACAATATGTCAGCCTGGGATTTATCTGCTGTGATTGTCACAGGTATAAAGAAGTCAAAAACGAGTTTAGCCTCTTGGTTCCCGTAATTGTTTGAACACAGCTTGGGCTCTGTCACTCCAAAAGGAAAAGCCTTTCACAGTGGAGCTAAAATGGAACCTTCACTAGAGGACAGATCATGTCTCCAGGGCCCAGCCTGCCTATAAGTGAATTGGGGGCCATGGATTGTCATGCTATGATCTTTCACCAGCTCCTCCATGATCCTCTCTCCCACCTTTCCTGATTCCAACCCACTGACTGCAAAGAGCTGGGCTCTGTATCATGCATGCACTAAATCCTTGCGTGAGTTTTCGTGGGAGAAGATCCAACTTTGTCAGATGCTTGAAGATGGAAAACTTACTGAATGGGAGGAAAATAAATGCAGGGAAATGTAAGTCACAGGATCAGGTCAGACTGTTACAGCAAATCGAAGCAGTTGTTTAGATTCCAACAATGGAGAACAGCATATCAGAGGGAGGGAAGGTAAAAGGAAGGCAAAATCACCTGTTGTAATAAGGAATAAAATGAAATCCCTATTTAATCTTAAGGCAAGGGTGTCAAATCTGTATATGAATTACAATTCTGCAGTTTCTTTTTGAAGCTTTCAGTTGCTTAAGTACGGTTATTAACATATTGGCAATGGAGTGAGCAGGGAGATTGAAGTGTTCCCCTATTGGTTTTTCAATGTTGTTATTTCTGATATCAGATTTGTGTCCATTTATTCTTTTGTACAGAGACTGTCCTGTTTGTCCAATGTATAAGGCAGAGGGGCATTGCTGGCACAATTTTTTTTTCATATTACAACAGGTGATTTTGCCTTCTTTTTACCTCACCTCCCTCTAATATGCAGTTCCACACTGTTTGAATCTAAACAGCTTTGATTTGCTGTAACAGTCTGACCTGATCCTGTGACTTACAGAATGGGAGGAAAATAAATGCAGAGAAGAGTAAGTTCTCCATCTTCAATGACAAAGTGGGATTTTCTCCCATGAAAGCTCATACGATAAATAAATATGTTAGTCTTTAAAAGTGCCACAGGACTCCTTGTTTCTTTTGCTGAACTAGACTAACACGGCTACCCCTTTGGAAGACACTAAATTCTGACATCCACTTTCCCTGGGAGAGTTCGATTTGCCTCGAATTGTATTGGTATTAACACTCTTACTCTGTGGGTTAGTACGAGAGGGCATGCACCCACCCTTAACCATACACTCGTGCTTCCAGGTGGATGGGTGTTGCTCTGCCGGGGTGTCAAGACATCTGGTCACCATTTTAACTCTAAAGAGATGCCCTGCTCTCCACAAAGCAGCAATTTATCTCACGAAAGCACTATCAGAAATTAACCAAGGTCATCAGTGTACGATAAGTGTCTTTATTCCCCTTACACAGATGGGAGAAATGAGATGGAGTAGTTCTGTGATGAGCCCACCATATGTACATAATTGTCTATAAATGTAGCTATTTCTACTTCATTCAGATTCATTTAAAAATCCCTCATTATAGAACCGTTATGTAGAAGAAGGGGTTAAATTCCTGTTACATGGTAGCAAAAATTCTACAGACAAATAAGTAAAAGTGATATTATAACAGCCAAGCTCTGTTCAGGCTCCCATTCTGAACTTGGCCTTGCCCTTTACTTTACTGAAACTCTATCCCTAAAAACAGAGAGATGGCTGATATGGGACAGGCTAAAAAGTTCAATCTGTAGGGACCAGGATTCATTTCACCCCATCAGTGTTCGTTATTTCACTAAGTGGTGACATAATTACAGCTCCGTATTCCCTGGGGAGTGCTCTCAGGCTGTCTCCCATTTGCTGACTCTCCTGCAGAAGAATGCCAACTCCCACATGGAACTGAGTAAAGCAGTTTACAGCAAAGAGGATCATTTTTAAAATGGACCATATGATAGACTGAACAATATCATTTGTTAGTCCAGCCTTCTGCCCAGGAAGTGCCTGCCTGCCTGTCTCTCTCACACTTAAAATCTGTTTTTGATGCTTAACAAAGACCCAAAGAAAGGGCTAGGAGGGGACAATGTTGCATTAAAGGCTCATCTATAGAGTACACAGCACTGCTTTCCTCCTTCTTCAGCATTTGTAGGGGTGAAATACTAGTAATTTATGAATGACCAATCTAGACTATATAGCGAAGGAAAGACAGATCAGAGGTTAGTGAATTACCTTCAAAGATGAAATCATGATGGATGATCAATATATATTTCAGAACTGATAAATGTTTGTTTTGGGCCAGATCTTCAACTGCTGGGAATCAGTGATGCCTCATTGAAGCCAAGGTTCTGGCTACCACCGAGTATCTTTACATAGAACAGTCTTAGATGAGATTCTTCATTCAACTATTCATGAAGGTCCTAGGCCCTCTGTCAGGCTGTGATTCAACACAACTCTTGAGAATGTGATTAACTTTAAGACACACATGTAAGTATTTTGCCAGATCTGGGCCTAAACAAGCTGAACATGAGAGAAAAGCTAGATAAACTTCTACAGTAGCTGTATCCCTCAGTTAATAGAACCAGGTGACTTGTACATCTACCCACCTTATCACCATCCGCTGCTATGCGTGGAGTTCCACACAGATCAGTTCTGTGGCACATGGGGAATATGGGCTCTTCACGTCCCCCACACATGAACACAATAGAATTGTGCCAGTTTTACTTCTCTTGGACTGTATGTACCCATGTAATAATACCGGGATGTGCCCCTGAATCTGTTTACTTTTGGACATGGCATCAAGTCTTTGTCCTATGAATGGCAGTGAAAGAACAAAGCAATCCTTCACTAATGTTTTAAGCCATTGCTGACTCAGATTATTTGAAATACAGTGCAGAGTTTCTAATGACCCTTGTTGGGCTTTTATGCTGCCCTGCAATGTTGCTTCAACACGAATCTCGTTACCGATTTCTATTTAATGCAAACTCAACCAAGCCGCTGAGAGAAGGAAGTAGAGTGGATGACGAGAAGTTATGGAGAGGCATTCCTTAAAATTGAAGTTTAAAGGAGTTGGGCCTATAGGTTATATGAGAAGATGGAGGAAACCATGGGTCATGACGTGTCCTCCCAGGGTGGGGAAAACTCCTTTGAAATATAAAAAGGTTAGATTGTACAAGAATGGCAGGTAAAGAATAAAGGGAAGTGATGGGCACATATAAAGAACTGTCATCTTAGTTATCACCAGAGATTGAAAGCAGGTCCTCCAGAAATAACGGCAGGAGTTTCTACCCTTGAGCTAAAGAAATAATCCTCTGAACTGGCACCTCCAGCAGATTCATATCCTCTGTGTCCCAGACACAGAGGGGGGAATGCACAGCTCACCCTGAGCAGTGGGTCACACATCCTAGGGCAGATGTTGCTTGAAGAAGAGTTTCCTGTCTTCAAAGCGTCTGACGAAGTGGGATTTTCTCCCACGAAAGCTCATGCGATTAATAAATCTGTTAGTCTTTAAAAGTGCCACAAGACTCTGTTGTCTTTCTACAATAGACTAACACGGCTACCCCTTTGGAATAGAACTTTATAGTGAGCTATAGCAGCCATTTTATTCTTATCTGTCTACGAGGGTGGGTGGATACGTATAACAGCTTATTTAAAAGTTAAAAACAATAGGCAGCTCTGAAGTGAGGAGACTACAAAGGAAATCAGGCATCGGTGGTGGTTAACAACATTATCACAGTGCACATCAACTTACCCAGGAGATGAAAGGAGAAAATGAATACCAAGTGAAACAGCCAAGTGTTGTTGTTAAGTCTTCCGATCCACAATGGTTTTAGAGAGAGACAATCAGACAGGAAGAGGTTACAAGCTGACCTATGTTTACTCAACATGTTTCTCCTTCCCAGCTCACCTGCTGCTGGGTTATATTAGAAGTAAAAACGAGTCAGAAAGGAGCTAGGATTTTGACTGGTGTCAAAGAACTCTGCAACAATCAGAAGTTTTACAAATAGTGACTTTCCTTTAAAGATGAAGGTTTGATGGTCTATTTCCTGGCAATTAGGGGAGACTTGTATTAAACCAGTAGCTTATTAAGCTGTTACCATGTTTGGCCAGGCACTGATTTATTTTAATGCACATTTGCTTTGTCTCCGTTTGTTTACTATTATTGGGTGAGTGGGTTTTTTATCTCCTCTTTAAAGGGAGAATGAAGCCTTATAGTATTTACATAAGTAAAGCAGAGGCATTATCTTAGCCTTTAATGGGTTTGTTACCCCCAGACCGTATTTCGAGGTCCACTTTCTATTACTTTGAAATAAAATCATGTTGCAAGTTTGTCAACTGCTCGCAAATGTTTCATATGAATGGAACAGTGACTTAGGTTACCATTTTTTAAATATTAAACAAGTGACGTCCTTCCACATAAAGTAGCCTAAAAGACTTAATTGATTGATTGATTGATTGATTCATTAATTAATTAAAGACCCTTGTTATCTAGTGGAATGATTTGCCTGTTCCCCTCCCTTTCATCCCACCCTCCCCCATAGAGCCTGATACAAAGCTTAATGAAACTAATATAAAACTCTCACTGATGTCAGTGGGACAAATCTCTAGTACGGTAACTTGCGTATTCATAGCACACACACACACACTGACATCCATGCAAAGTAGTATAAGCGGCAGTAGACACCACTAAATGTCCTGGGGTGCACATATGTTACACAGGTTGGCTAAGCAAAGTGGTTAGATTTCACTATTCCATACAATGATTTTTTTCGGAAAAGTCCATTTTACTTAACACAAACTACTTTTCTTGTCTCAGCCCATGTCATTTAATAGTCATAAAGCTCCTGGAAAGGTGCAAGAAATGGAAGGGTGGGGCACCAATTAGAACGCTTGCTGAGAACTGGGGCATTCTACATTCATTTCGCTGCTGCACCACAGACTTCCTGAGTGATCTCTGGCAAATCTCTGTGCCTCAGTTCCCCTTTGATAAAATGGGGGTAATAGCACTTCCCAGCTTCACATAGGTATTGTGAAAATAAATACTTTGAAGAGTCTGAAGAGAATACTCTAATGATGGGAACTGCATCAATGCCTTACATAGATAGGCTGAATTCACTCCTCAAAAGGTGCAACAAGAAACCAGCTGTAGGCACTAGTGTTTAAAGAAGGCTGCTAGTTTTGGGCATTGTGTGGTGAGAGTATGTATGAGATAAGGAATTCCTACTTAGTGTGTCTCTTAAGGTCTCCCTGACCCACATAAATATCCTTATAATGATGGTACTGATGGCTCTCTTTACAGACAAGTTACAAAAAGTAAGAACTAGAATTTTCCTTTCCGTAGGATATCTATATATCTATATCAATCTGAGAATGGTTGGGTAGATATTTAAGAGGTTGAGAACCTGGGAAGTAACAAGGTTATTATTGCCACCATGAATTTAAGAAGGAAGAAGCTACAATGCAGCTATAAGATTTCATGGATGTGGAGTCTCCAAATGAAGACAATGCAGTTACACATTCACCAATGGAAGCTGGCAATACTCATGCTAGGTATGTATTAATCAGTTCAGGCAAAATGAAGAAATAGCCTAATCTTGGAGGTTTGAAAAAGTTATGTTCTTATTCTTTCCCTCCCAACCTCCTGCTCCTGTTCATTTTTAATTGTCCATAGACTTTTACAGATACCACCTTGTGTTAAGAAAAGAAGTGGAGGAACCCATCCACCACTGAGAAAGAAAATTCTTGTGCTGTTTTCAGGCTGGGAGGAGGAAAATACTGAAAAGCCGAGCATGATCACACAAATTTCTATCCTAAAACTGATGTAAGGATTCTATAAGTAACTGAAAAGACCCTGCAGAACTATGGAAACTCAGCATCTTTAATAATATAATATAATATAATATAATATAATATAATATAATATAATATAATATTTTAGTAGCAATGAGAGTTCTCTGCTGAGATCATGACCCCAGTGAGCTTAGCTCAGTACAAACTCAAAGAGTAATGGACAGTCCTTGCCCAGAGGAAATTATAACCTAAATAGACAAACAAAATCAAGGTGGGAATAGTCAAGATAGGAAACTGAGGTACAGCCATTAAGGGTGCACCTACACTTACAAATTAAGTCGACTTAAGGAATCTTAAGTCGACTTAATTTACTCCGTGTCTACACTGGGCTTTCCTTAATTCGACTTAAGCTACTCCTTAAATTGAAGTAAGGAAAAAGTTAGTTTGAATTAATAACATCTTGTTTTAATTCAAATTAGCTCTTAAATTGACTTTATTAAGTCAAATTAAGCCAATGGAGATGCGGAGTCGTGCCTAGGTGGACCTTTTTAGTCGACTTAAAACGTTAAATCGACTTAATAAGGTCAAAAAGGGGCCATGTCTACACTTGAAAAGTTGAGTCCACTTCTGTTAAGTTGACTTAATAAGGTCCACTTTTCAAGTGTAGACATAACCTAAGTGACTTTTCCAAGTCATGCAGGAAGTCTGTAATAGAACCGAGATTCAAACTTCGAACTCAAGTCCCAGTTTAGTCACAAGGTAACTTCTTCCCATGCTTCCTTTTTTATCTATTATCTCATTCATACCTTTTGAATCTAAGAGGAGCAGCAATGGCTGGTAAAGCACTGTGTAATCTTCAAATGGGAAGAACGACAAAAATGCAAATTATTATTATTATTATTATTATTATTATTATTATTATTGACTGCAAACGTGCTTCTGGGACTTCCTAATGAGATTCCCTCACCATAATGAATGTAGATACAGCACCTACAGACCTTCCTACACAAATGAACTTTTAACTTCTAAGAATCAAATTTCTAAGTATGGTCTTTGGTGGGTGCTGAGGAAATATGAATCATTTCTCTGATCACAAAATCATTTTCATTTGAAAAATTGCAAGGCATCAAATAAGGGTTGCTCACTTGTAACAAAAAAAGAGCAGCCATCTCGCTAGGATAGCAAGGTGGGTGTCGGGCTCACAGCTTCCGTTGTGATTTCCTTTTTTTAAAAAAGTGAATAAAAACAGTCTCTTTGTTTGAGGCTTACACTAACCTTGATGGGAAATCCAGCACAGTCCCAGTGTGAAATGTGAATGGTAAGTTTCTGTGTTAAAACCAAAACCAGCTTTAAACATCCTTTTTGAGTCTAACTTACAATATAACAATATTTTTAATGGCATTGAGAAGCAGGCCAGCTCTGAATACAAAGCCAGCTAATAAATCAGGTTTTCTATTGGGCTTATTTGCAGATTAAGTGACTCGTGGATATTAATAAGTACATGCTCAGGACATCCCTGTATAGCTGCCCTCTCAATCTTATCATGGTTCTATCTTAATGTCTCCCAAGTATTTATCCATTTATTTTTGCAGTACTCCTATGCGGTCGGAAAGTATTATTATCCTCAATATAGAGATGGGGAACTGTGGCCCTGTGAAATTAAAGAACTTGCTCAAAGCCTCACAGGAAAACTGTGGAAGAGCTAGGCATTGAATGCTGATCTTCTGAGTTCCAGTCCAGTGACTTAACCACAAAAGCCTTATTATGTTCCCACAAATATCTGGTGAACACTTTCACTTTGATGGCATTAGTGATGCACTTCTGTGAGTGTTCTAGACCCTGAGTTCACTAAGGCTATGTCTACACTTGTTAATTTAAGTCAACTTTAGCTAAGTCGACTTAACTAAATTGACTTAAAGTTGACTTAGTTAAGTCGACTTAGCATGTCCTTACCAAATGATCCAGATCTGTCTGCATAACTGACATCTCCCCATCATTTATTACTCCATCTGTGTGTCCTCTGTAAATTTTACCAGCAATGATTTTATATTTTTCCCAGATCATTGACAACGATATTTAATGGCTTTGTGCTGAGAACAGATTCCTGTGGAACCCCACTAGAAACACCACAATAGGGTGATGATTTCCCATTTACAATCACATTTTGAGATATATCAGTGTCCAACTAAAATATGGGCTGCATTGATGTATAGTGATTTTATGAATTTGGCTGGGACTGATGTCAGGGTAGCTAACCTATGGGCTATGTCTACACTTGTAAATTTAGGTCGACTTTAGCTAAGTCGACTTCACTAAGTCGACTTAGCATGTCTACACCTAAAATTAAAGTCGACATAAGGGGGTACTTACAAAGTCAACCTAGAGCGTCCACACTGGACGCCTAGGTCAACTTCTAGAGGCTAGGGGGACCTTGGGCAGGTCCACGGTGCCAGGGGGCACCCCTTGCCCAGTGCCAGGGGCTCAGCCTTTGCCCCATTGTACCTGAGTACAATGGGGCAAAGGGGGACAGAGACCCTGGCAGGGCATAGAGGCAGGGTGGGCAGGGCTCTTCTCTGCCCTTTGGGGGGGCATGCCAGTCTCTCCCTGTGCCACCCCCCTGCAGGGAGGGCAGTGGGGAGTCCTGGAGAGCCCTAAGTCAATTTTAAGTCAACTTAGGGCTACTCCAGGTCTACATTGGGTTAAATTGACTTTAGAAAGTTGATTTAAGCCTAAAGTCGATTTAAAATCAGGTTTAATACAGTTGACTTAATTTTCATTAAGTGGACTTTATTTTCCTTAAGTCGACTTAAGCAGCTTGCTTAAGTCGACTTAAGCAAAGTGTAGTGTAGGCGCGAATTAAATTAAGTCAACTTAAGCAAGCTTAAATCGACTTAATTTCTGAGTGTAGACACACCCTAAGAGTGCTGTCATTATAACAGACAGTTTTGAGTGAAACTGCAAATTAGTCAGGCTACAGTATAGATTAGGGTTTGAAGCACCAAGGATAGATGACTTGCAGAAGGTCGTGTTCTGTGGTGAATAAAAGAAGGCACAGGTGATTAGAAGGTGTCAGATATGTCATGTATAACAAAAGTCTCGGTTGCCTGAGCAGGTAGAGATTGGAGTTGGAGATTATTGGAGTTTGTGCATGTTGAAATATGAGACCTGATTCAGTGAGACCGAATCACAGAAATGAATGAGAGCACAGAGCAAACAGGACGTTGCAGAGGGAACTTGTCACCTTACAGGATCAAGTACTTTTGAGGTATCAAAAGGAAGGTACTTGCCACTGCAGAACAAGGTACCATCTGGGTTTTATTTCTTGCCTCATTCTCAGCAATCTCAAAATGCAGATCACTCCCAAAGCTCATTCTTCTTTAAAAGGACTGATGTCACTCCAGGAAAATTAACCTCAGTTTAGAAAAGACTGGCTAAAGTGTAAAATAACTTTTTAAAAGTATTCCAATCATTTTCCACCACAGCATTAACTTCTCTTTTAGGATATCAGAAAAAAAGTAAAGGTTTCTATCCCATATGAAAATCCTTGACACATTGTGTTATGCAGTAACATTATGCCCTAACATTTCAATCATCCAAATATTGTTTTTGGGATCACTCATGGAAAACTTTTCACTAGGGGTGATGGGGCTGGAGAAGGAAGGTTCTCCAGAGGCAGAAAGAAACTCTGTGAAGTTCATGAAACATATTCTGGACTGCTCAAAGGCATTCTACCCTTCAGGTGTCTGTTTTCAGTGTTGAATTCGCTCCTTTTTATTTTTCCCCTTTTGCAGACATGGATAATGATTATTTCAGAAGCAAGGCAGAAAAGAATGGATTGTCTTTATATGAAGTGTGAGTGTTGGGTGAGACAATTAAGTGGAACAGAAAATACTTAGGATTAAAAATAATTTTTAGTTCCTGCCATGGCAGACAGTGTTTAAATTTTAGTGTAAGTTACGCAAGACGGTTGTGAGGATGATGGGTAATTGTTTCCAAAAGCAAAAGAGGGAATGAAGAATACATAGATTGTTGAAAATGAATGAAGAATATATAGATTGTTAATGGAAAGAGAAGACAACTCTTCATCTGTGATAAATATAAACCCTGCAGCTGGCATTTGTGGCTAACACTTTGAGTGAAAGTGGGCTGTGAAGAAGAACAAACTTGCTTGACGCCCACAGATGCTAATGGTTGTTTTCAGTTGGGGTTTCTTTTCACAGTTCCAGTGAACACAGCTTGTGAGCTGAATCACTGGGCTAATGATATTCTAGAAAGGATTGAGAAATTTCACACTGGGGGAGGAGAGATAGTCCCCTGAATTCCAGCGAAGGATAAACCCATGAAAATTAATCATTACTGTAGAAAGGCAAGATTCTGAAGATTTTGCTAGTCAGCCCAGCCAGGGTAGGGTTTTGTGTAAAAGAGAGTGAATGGAATTATTGGATGAAAGAATTGGCCTATTTTATGCAAGTGAGACTAGATCCTTAATGGGCCATTCTAACCTTAAAATACACAATCCTATGGGCATTTGGAGTATTTCAAAAACAACCAACAAAACAAAAAACCTCACAACCACCAGGGGAAAAAGGGTATTATGAAAATTACTCCTAATTGGACTCTGACATCTCATTAAAACTATCCCGATTTATTACTTTGAGGATGGATGATACATGGAAGACAGGCATTGGTACATAAATGTGGCACCTCATTTATAACCCCTGAAGGCTGCTCAGAATCCCATCAGTCAGGCCAGGTCAAAATAATGGAGAGTACAATGTAGCTACTGATGATAGTGTCACCAGAGGCAGGTAGCTACACAGGTGTGAAAGAGGGGATGGGAAGAATGTGCGAGAGAATCCTGTAGTTTGAGAGGTAACTTGCAACCTCTAGTTGTATTCCCCACTGATTTATGTTCTGTGAAGCCCCATGGGACTGGTAGGATTGCTCAGGGTATAAATCATAGCAGCTCTGGGGCATTTTTTTGGCAATTGTGGCTCACAGAGCAGAAAAAAAAAAGATCAGGTTCAATCTGCACCAGTATTCAGTGGTATTTGTACCTGAGGTCCATCTGGATCACATTCAGAAGGTAACTCACTTCAGTAAAACAAATGTTTCTGTCATCCTATGAAGAGTTATATGACCAGGTATTGAAAGACTTCATCATAACTTCATGACACCCAATGGGGGATAGACTGTGTCTGGCAAAGTAACTTGATAGACTGGTTTCTATTATGAAAAACATCACTATCACATTTTTGCCTCTGCTGCCAATGGGATCCACTCATTTGTTCCTTGGGTTAAATAGTAAAATTTCAGAGCTAGAATTTATTGGACTTTCCTTTTGAGAAGAAAGGGGGAAAAGTAATCTATGCTGTTTGCTCTGGCTTAAAAATTGGAAACATCTGTTAAGTGTCTCAGTTTGCCTCCTGGCTATTTTAAAGTAATGACAAATTTCACCACTGATTAGTGAATCTGTTTTCTGTACTTTTAGTATATGAGAGTTCTATACAACTTAGGGCCATTTTCCCTAAGGTTACCTGGCTACCTCGCGTCCTGCAATGGCCTCTGAGACTGGTGGGATTGGATTTGCTGCCCAGCGCTGCATCATTTTGACTTAGTTCTCGCTCTGATACCCACCATTATACATCTCTAGAATTCCTCAAAGTGAGTCAGAAATCATGTATTTGGATCTTGTTTCTGGCTCATGCTGTTGACTGGAATTTGATTTTTATAAGAAATGGGGTTGGAGAAATAGCCTGGAGCACAACAGGATGCAACAGTTGGGGGATGAAGAATGGAAAGAGATATCTTATTGAAATTGGCAAACCCCACCCGTGACTAATCTGCCTGAAAAGCACCTGGTACTATGAAAGGCCAATAAAAACTCAGTTAAACTAGAACATTGCAGAGTGTAGAAAGGTCAGAGTAAGGATCCAGAAGGGCTAAAGCAGCTAAGGGAAAAGTTTCTGGGGAACTATAGACCATGGGTTTATAAGATAGCCCTGTACTTTACAGGGCATTTAAATGGGCAGGTCATAATCACTGAGGTGGAATTTAACATAAACCGTGTGGCTAAGATGTTCTGGCATAGGACGGTATTCAAAGTGTATGTAAATAGGATATTTGTACAATGCAGCAAGTTCTACACTTAATAACCTGTTAAGGTTATTTTTCCCAGAAGTAAGGGATCCAAACAAATACTTTATAGACAACATTTTTAGTGATGTTGACTCTATAAGCTGAATTGTATTCTCATTGACAATGGTATAAATTTTGTGTCTTCCAACAGACGTCAGTGTAGTTATCCAGATTTACAGCCAATTAAATTGAAAGGGAATCCATTCAAAATTTATACAAGGGAATATCTGCATTTTCCATACAATTAAACTATGGAACTCAATGCTGCAAAATAACATTGAGGCCAAGAGCTAGCAGAATGAGTCAAAAAAGATTACTCATTTATATGGATAATTGTACATATTTTAATAAGCTAACTTCTACATAAGCTAACTTCTAACTAGTTGAAAAATAGGAAAACAATTTTATTGAAGTTTTAAAAATTTAATCTGTTTTATAGGAGTTTTCCATTAACCTTTCTGCAGTGTTTTTAGAAATATTTCATTCAAAATCATGTTTGAAATTACTGATATCTTTCATTTTCCAAATATGCAGAACAAAGTGCTGACAAAAGAAAACTTTGAGATTGTTAACAATCTGAAAAGTTTTATCTCAGAAGTAAAAGATCATATTTTGATGGATATACCTTTGTGCAATTTTTTTTTTACCCTCTTAATATATAGTTAGTTGGACTCTGAAGGAAAGATTTCCTAGTTTATCCTATAACTGCCTCCTGGAGAATTTCTCACAATTTCTCTGAAAGGGCTAGTACTATTCTAATCCACTCTGCAATTGTATGTTCCTAGACCAGTTGTAACTGGGAGCTAAATTAACTCTAAAACTTCAGTTTGAGAGATTGAGAAATCACCATGATTTCCACTGGTTCTAATACCAGTGAGTTGAATGGATAGTTAGGGACCCCTTCTGCTAATCATGCATTATGGTTCTGTTGGTAACCTCTTATTACGTTTTCCTCTATATAAACTCTGTTCTTCTTTCTGAAAACCTTAGTAAGCCAAATGTGTGATTTTAAGAAAATGACCTAGCTAAAAATATGTATCCCCTCTTACCTTGAGTCACTTGATAAATCACAGCAGTGAACAAAAGAAAGACAGTGGTTAAAATATGGTAGCTAGTTCCCTGTGAAATTACTATCCATATTAGACATTTTTATCACTCAGATCGACTGTCAAATCATATTAATGTTCAAACCTAAGTGCTGACAACAGCTTTTCTCTTAGCCAGATCCATGCTACATTGAGCCCATGTATGTTGTGATCTTTCTGTGTTTTAAGGAGCAAGGAGCTTATCACTTCAGGGCATGCTGCAGCCTAGCTATTCCACGGCTACAACTGTCCCCTGCAGAAGCATGAAAATTCCAGTGGCTGATCCCACCTACAATGGGTGACGAGAAGTCACCACCACCATCGCATGCCCCTTCCACATGGAGATTATGACTGTTTACATTACAGAACCCAGAGTTCCAAACTCAGCTTAGTGCCCCATCATCCTAGATCATGTACAAACACATCTTGAAAGACACACTGGATGCACCTACTCTTACAAATTAAGTCAACTTAATTTATTTCGGATCTACACTGGCCTTTCCTTAATTCGACTTAAGCTGCTCCTTAAATCGAATTAAGGAAAAGTTAGTTTGAATTAATAACACCTCATTTTAATTCGAACTAGCGCTTAAGTCAACTTTATTAAGTCAAATTAAGCCAGTGGAGATGCGGAGTAGTGCCTAGGTGGACCTTTTTAAATCGACTTAAAACATTAAGTCGACTTAATAAGATAAAAAAGAGGCCACATCTACACTTGAAAAGTTAAGTCGACCTTATTAAGTCGACTTCATGAAGTCGACCTAACTTTTCAAGTGTAGACATAGCCACTCTGTCCCAGAGAATTCACAATTCAAATTGATAGACAAAAGGTGTTATCTTGGCCTCATGTTAGACATGAGGAGGTGAGGCACAGAGGCTGCGTCTACACTGGCAACTTAGGTCGACTTAAGGAGGCTTAAGACGACCTAAACAAAGCCAGGTCCACACTGGGCTTTTCGTAAGTCGACTTAAGCATTTCCTTAAGTCAACTTAAGGAAAGCTTAAATTGACTTAATAACACCCGGTTTTAGGTCAATTTAAGCCTTAAATCGACTCCTTAAGTCGACTTAAAGCCAGTGTGGATGGGGATTAGCACTTAAATCAACCTTATTAAGTCGACTTAAAGCATTAAGTTGACTTAATAAGGTCGACAAGGGGCTATGTCTACACTAGAAAAGTTAAGTTGACTTTGCTAAGTCGACTTTAAGTCGACTTAAACTCGACGTTATTAAGTTGACTTACTAAAGTCGACTTAACTTTTCTAATGTTGACATAGTCAGAGAGATTAAGGCCCACTGACTTTAGTGGAAATTAGGAGCCTAAATATTTTTATGGATTTAGGCTTAATTGACTGACCAAAGGTTACACAGGGAGTTTATGGCAGAGCCAGGATTGAATTCAGGTCTCCTGGTTCCAATTTCTTAGTCACAAGATCATCTTTCCTAACCAAGGTAGAAGGGAACATCAGTGCTTCCAGTCCCTCATAAAAGCAAGGTAAAAGTACCACAATACAGGAAACAAAATGGTCTCCCTTTAGACAAACTGTTGTATCCGCATACTAAAATGGCTCCCATCACTGTAATACGCAAATACCTCAGCTGATATTCGAATCACCTGGGTACGGAATCAAGCTCCCACTTCCCATTGAAGTCCCTCAGCAAAGTGGTTAAAATTAGCAGATGGTTAAAATTGAGTGGATGTGTAAGTGCTTTTGCTGAATCTGGGAAGAGGTAGGGATTTTTTTTTAAAAAGGTTCTAATTTTGATCACTGTAACTTAGACATTCCTTATTTCTGCATGGATTTTCTATTTTCCCCAGGTCATGAGCATCAGAACTGTCAAAACTCACTACCAGCTTGTGACTACGTAAAATTTGAGCTGATAATCAGAATGCAAAGTCTCCAAAGGCTTGAATGCTTTATACAGATCATTAAACTCCCTAGGTATTATAAAGTGCACACACCTTATCATGTTCTTCATGTTCTGACAGAATCACATAACTAGGCAAGTAGTCAGAAAGACTGAGTTCTCCGTCTCTGGCCTGAACTCTACGTTTCACAACATTTAGCAACAGGTTCTAAAGACAAAGATTTGATTCTTTCTTTTTATCCCAAATCACGTCACCCACCCCTAATCAAGCACCAGCCACAACATCATAAATGAAAATGGAAAATACCTACAATACCAAAATCATCTATTAGCATTACAGTCCATTAACCTGCAAGTGCTTTCTGCTGTATATAATGAGGATTGGGCCACTGGCCATTTTCCAATGGAGTTCATTCCCAGCCTAGCTGATCCCACTGTCGTGAAGATTTTCCTGATTTTCAATTCAGGCAGAATTGAAATAGCTATTTTTTTTTAAACCACCAGAATGTTGTTGTGTCAATGGTTGTTTCATCCTTTTTATTGTATGAACCTGGATTTTAATCTGCCTTGACTCCCCCTTCCCCCACCCCCCAATGCTCCAAAAATATTCCCCAAACTATTAGACATACAGACTAGACAGCTATACTTTTAAGTGCTACTTTGGACTTTCGCAGATCTTCTAGATTAGCCAAATTTAGGCAATTGAAGATTCGTAGATTATTATTAACCATTGGGAATTTTGTGTCATTTACATTAATCTATTTATTTCTTTAAAGTAGAAAGAGCTTTTCATCCCATTTTTTGTATGCTCATGGGGGCGGAGCAGAAAAAGGATAATTTAAAAAAAAATGTAAGTAGAATCAGCAGAAAATGGAACATTAAACTAGCCACAAAATCCATAACTGTTGCATTAGAAACAAAGATAGAGATCCCCTGTTGATGTATATCCATATAGTGCAATTGGCTTCCAAGATCCAGGCCATGTTACAAGAGCTGCAGATCAGTTCAAATATCTTTATAAATGATTCCAAGTTAAGGATTCATAAATTAGCATTGCAGTAGCAGTTTTCTTATTGCCGTCCGCTTGGGTTCTAGCCGATTTCTTGTACAGCATTAGTAAATTATTGCACGGATAGTGCCTCTGGGACACTGAAAATCAAAGTTAACATTGGTGAGTTGTAGAGAATGCAATGCCTTCAAGCAGATGTAATAAGTCAGATTCTGCTCTGGGCTGATACCTACTTGACTTCAGTGTAACAGCAATTTGTACTGATGTCTATTAGTTACTATATATGTTTTATACCATTTTGGGGCTAGTTAATTTAATTTTTATATCTACAGAATCTATGTCTCTTGATAGCTGATCAGAAGATGTAAGAAGGAAAACAGTGACAATTGTAACATTTCTTTTTTTTTCCCCAAAATGTTCTCACCAGCTCTACTATATATCACAGGGGCGGGGGAGTTGTTTATTTTTTTCTGCAGCACAATGCGGTATTTGATCAAACATGAAGAAGATATTACACAGGCTCTGGGTAATGTTATGCTCAGATATCTAAATAGTTATATCTAAACTGAAATTCACTGAAAATTACTCTGATTTTTAGCTGAGATGAGAAAAAAAAAACGCTTCTTAGTTCATTTGAATTTTTTAGTGTAGGAAAAGGAAAACACATCTTAGAACCCTTCATTTATATTTGCCTCCATGGTGCCAGGGCAGACACATATGAGCTTGTAATAGCCAGTCCATTGTTTATTTCATGTGATTGTTTAAAATCTTGGATTTTTGAAGTGTTTCTGGAAAGGTAGGGTGGTGGTGAGTTGAGAAAATTTCCCACATGATTTTTCAGTGCACTAGATGGCACTATAGTATGGCTTTTATGTATGAAAAAATAACCCACAAAAAATGTCATGTAGGCTCAGTGAACTCGAGCTACTTTTATTAGGTATATTTTATAAAAATTCTTTGATATATAATTTGTAATTTTGCATTTTAATTTTCAGATCATCAGAAATGGAGAATTAATTACGCCCACTTTGATATTAAAAGAATTTCAGATTGAAAATAAATAATGCTAGAAAGTTAAAAAAAAAACCAAAGAAACTAATTTACCCTGGGCTAGATGCAAAATTACTCTAATGTTTAAGGATTAAGGGGCTTGATGCAAATGAAAAAGTTCTGTACCAATTACACGGCTTTTCCATGAACTTTACTTATCAAAGAATTAAAGTCACTAAAAATAAAGTCATTAGATTTCCTGTATAGCAATATCCTCCTTGATTTACATGCAAACAGTTAGTTCTGTGCTAACTCTCCCAGGGGTATTACATCGAAAACAAAGGTGTGGTGGTATCTTAAGAGATTCCCCGCTTTCCCCCATCCTAAAGAACATGGAACCAAATTAGATTTTTCTTCCCCAGAAATGAAGAGATGTGGGTTAGTTATGTGGAAGCATCTTTTTGCTTATCCTCTAACTATTTTGCATGGGGGTGAACGGTTGTTTTGCTTTGCTATATGTCTGCAGCGAACAACAACATAAAAAACATGACAGGTGTAACTCCCTGCACAAACCACACAGAAACAATTATTGGCTAATCTTGAACATTTTAAAATTGTTGAAGGGCAGTTGGATTGTTTAAAAAGGCAACAATGATCAAGCCTTTGTTTATTACATAACGTTGGAAAGTAATCAGATTGTGAATACTCAATAATATTTCTGGGGGAGGATACAGATCGGAAAGAATGAGGAATGCAGAGTAATAACAGAGGTGAGAAAAAGCAGGTTGTGTTTGATTTTGATCTGGTAATTCTTGCAGCGTTTTGGTTCCTGTAGCAAAATGGTTGTTGCTTTATTTATGCTGTAGTCATTAAGAAAGATGATAAATAAAATTCAGCTCTGAATCGTGTATGATTAATCTGCACATAGGTAATGGGGTAATCCTTCGGCACTCAGAAATCTCATTAACTTTAAAAGGAGTTATATGCATGTGGGGAGGCTCAAAGCTTCAACTGGTATAAAAAGAGAAAAGTTCCACTGACGTCAGTCAGCTGAGGAGCTGGCCCATTAAAGACTTGGCCCTCCACATTCAAGATGTGAATCTTTAATGAGAATTTGCCTTCATGTAAATTAGACAAGGACATTCATCTTTTGGTTTTTGATGCTGTCTGTCAACTGCATCAGAGTCCATATCTCAGGAAAATATATTTCATAGGAAAGACTGAAAATGCCCACATAAAATTCTAAAACTGGACCCCAGTGCACAGATGTCCTTAAATTACAGTGTTTGCAAGACTCAGGTCATGTTATTTTGAGGACTAATATTTTTAGCACATCCACAGAAAATAATTTCCCTGAGAAATGAAAGTTCAGCAGTTTCAGGAGTATTCGGTCTCAGTTTCTTAAACGATCATTTTCCACACTTCAAAGACACAACTGTACAAAAGCAGAATTGGTGAAGAGAAGTAGACCAAACAGTGAATGATGGCTTTTTCATCTGGCCAGCTATTTAACAGAAAACAATAGGACACCATACAGATCAGAATAAGAGGTTGCTTATATTGTTTCAAATCCTCAAGTGGTGCAAATATGTATAGTTCCGTAGTAGGAATATGATCTTTTTGCTTAAATCTGATTAAATGGTTATCAGGCATTTCAAAAGGAAACCAACGATCTAAAAATCATATGTTTCCATAAAATAAATCTCATTACAGGTGTAATTAATCCAACACTACAGATGAAAGCATTTTAAACATCTTAATTTACTTTTCATTACTTAACATTCTTTGCATTTTACCTGAGCAATTTCACTTTTGTTTTTCCATCAGTATGTTTCATTTTTAGATTTCTGGGTGCTAATTTAGTGTTGCAAATGCTGAGAGGAATGTTGTTTAAGTTTCCAATAGATTTTCTAATGAAAACAAAACAAATGAAAAAATAAAATGGAAATATTTGTATTTGTCTTATGTATTACAATAGCACCCAAGTTTTGGGTCTGGTTTTGGCTGAGAGTCCTTTTAGACATGGTACAATAAACACAGATATGTGCAACCATGTCATATATGATGACAAGTTCCAAAGGGTAGCCCAATTTGTTAGCCTTTAAAAGTGCCACCAAACTCCTTGCATGTCATGTATGACTCTGTCTAAAACAAGGGAGGGTTGAGAAACAGCAACTGATTGTGGCTGGTGTGCAAGGGTGGGAAGCACACAAGGTATCTGTCTCTCTCTGACTCTTCTGCAGCCTGCTTGACTATGTGATTGGAAGGAGCAGGACTTCCCCTGGGGACTGATCCAGTGTCCATAGAAGTCAATAGGAGACTTTCAATTGGCTTCTGTCAGGGTTAGATCAGGCCCTTAGTAAACCCAGTGCCCCTCCTCCCCCACACACTATTTGCAGTGCAGACCAGCTGCCATAGGGGCAGGAGGCTGTACCATTCCGTAAACACCATGGTCATTTGGGAACCATTAATGCTTAATACACAGTCCCTCCCTTATCTCAGTGTTGGGCAGTGTGGGTCTGTCCAACCCTCTGGTTTTGGGCCAATAGTTAAATGCCACAGTTTCTCCTGGAGCCAACGATCCTGTACACAATTGCATATAAGCATAACTTATGTACAGCCTTAATGGGATTCCACACACATGTAAACTGTTTACAAAGCTGTCCTTTCTTTCTTCTTTTTCAATAAGGAAACATAGGCAGGAAAGGGGAGAAAATTCATCCAAACCGAAAACCTTATCAAAAGATTGTTTCAATTTTTTAAACCCTCCAAAATTTAAGTTTTTTATTTTGGTTTTAGTTAATTTTTTTTGTGGACAAGATCAAAAAAAATGTTCCCCAAATTTCCCATATATATATATATATATATATATATATATATATATATATATTAAAGCAGAGCTATGCTTAAGTTCTACTTAAGCCAATAGTTATTAAATGGGAGTCCATGATTAGGGCAACTAGGCACTAAGATAATAAAATTAATAATTTGAACAAAATTTTAAAATGGGCAAAATTATACACAAGAAAAAAGGACTCATAGCACAAAGTGCTCAGGTTTTTTGATTTTTGTTCTTTTTAAAAGAACTTGGCATATGTTGTTAAATATATGCTTAGAACATATTATAGGATAAAGACTTTTCCCTTATTTTAGCATGTGTTCAAGAAATTCCATTTTGCTACTCTGTGCTATACCATTAGAGACTCAGGTGAAACCACATCACCTGCGGACTTAATAAAGTTGACTTTAATTCGACTTAAAGTGGACCTTATTAAGTCGACTTAACAAAAGTCGACTGAACTTTTCACGTGTAGACATGGCCCCTTTTTGACCTTAT
>ML685799.1:6234174-6259228 GCA_007922175.1 Pelusios castaneus | reverse complement strand
GTCGACTGAACTTTTCACGTGTAGACATGGCCCCTTTTTGACCTTATTAAGTCGACTTAACGTTTTAAGTCGACTTAATAAGCTCCACCAAGGTGCTGATCCCCTCTCCGCTGGCTTAAGTCGACTTAATAAAGTCGACTTAAGCGCTAGTTCGAATTAAAATGAGGTGTTATTAATTCGAACAAACTTTTCCTTAATTCGACTTAAGGAGCAGCTTAAGTCGATTTAAGGAAAGCCCAGTGTAGACGCGGAATATTTTAAGTCGACTTAAACCTCCTTAAGTCAACTTAATTTGTAAGTGTAGATGCACCTTAAGATCCCTACTATACCAACATCATAACTCTATCTCTTTTAGAGGCGTTAAGACTTACATTAGTGTAGTCAGGGCAATATAGTGTATGTGCAGACATTCCACCCCTTACATTGACTGTTAATCATCCTGCCGATTCTCTAGCTTCTGCCAGGAACTGACAAGAAAACCAGGAAGCTAGAGCCCAATTGCCCCCCACCCCACTGGAGAACTGGTCAGTTGGATACCGCTCTGAGCTGAGAGCCAGGGTGAAAGCCTGGGTGCCTCCTGCCCACACCCCTCCAATACACATTCAATCCCCGCTGGAAATGGGGAACCTTGTCTAATTCACAGCTCGGTGACTGCCCGGCAGCAAGCGACGCATGAGTGGGGGAGAAGCCGGGCAGCTGTTCCTTGGATGGCTTCCCCATTGGGAAATAGGGAGGGGAGAAGCCTGGCGGCTTCTTCTGCTCCCTGCAGGGAATAGACAGCCCACTGGAAGCACAGGAGCCTATGGGGCAGCCAGGGCCCTGGCAGGAAACTGCCAACAGAACTGAGATACAGGGCTCTCAGTTCCCCACACTGCCCCTCTGAGGCCAGTGAAAACTTTCCGGGTGAGGACACGGACCACCGACCCAAGGAGGGTAGCATGGACACGTGCCACCTCAGTCGTTACTCCATTACATTTCTAGTGCAGACGTTCCCTTCGTCCTTTTTCTGTACCAGTTTTAGTTATTGATTCATTCATTAATTCATATCACTGATCTTACAACCCGAAGGGAAAAGTCATGAAAAGAGTAAGCATTTTAAAACATGACTGGATGATCCTGCCTAGCTTTGTGAGGTAGTAAGTATGAGGTAGGGACAGGATGAAATTTAGAGAAAACAAATGAAGCACGGGCAGGCTGTTTTCTTTTTAAAAGATCTTCATTTAAACTTTCAACCGACTTGGCTTGGATGATCGTAATGTTCTCTTCTGGCTTTAAAACCCGTGAATCTACGAACATGCTCAGTGAACTTTCTGCTACCTTTTGTGTAGTTGAGGAAATTTTGCTACTTGGGTTAGATTTTCTGTCCACAAAGTGTACGTGTGTGTCTGTACACTGCAATCTATATCTATAAAACAAGAGTTGGTTACAATAGATCTTCTTATCTGACCTACTTAAAATCATACATGAAAGCACAGTTAATTTCAGCTGTTATCTGTCAGATTGATAAAAATCTCCTGTTCAGTATTAATTATTGTCAGCATGAATAGGCTACGTTTTGAGGATGTGGGAATCTTCATTATAGCCCCATTGCTTTAATCATATATAAAGACTTGTCCTGAACCTATTAGGATCAGTGGGATTTGGAACAGTCCCTTGATTTACTTGTGCAAGTTTTAGGGCCTGCTTGGTTATTGCTTTGCCCTCTGTGTAGTCATTTATACCTGTGCAAGCTGAATGTAAAATGCTGCCATTGTTATTTGCTAGTGATTCAGACTTACTTTGCATTCATTAGCCTATGGGGGAAATTACTGCACAGAAGGTAAGGGGCTAATTGAGAACTGAATCTACTGAGTTTAAGGAAACTGGTGCCAAGTTTCATCTGAACCACATCTCTATGTTTTCCATTATTTTCCTTTCTATTACAAAGCCTTCTGCTTAGAAGTAGTCTGACCTCATTTGTTCATGAAGGGCTGTTTCACAGAAGGACATTTCATACTAAAAATTAAGGAATCATAGAATCTTAGGGTTGGAAGGGTCCTCATGAGGTCATCTAGTCCAACCCCCTGCTAAAAGCAGGACCACTCCCCCTAAATCATCCCAGCCAAAGGTTTGTCTAATCAGACCTTAAATATCTCCAAAGACGGAGATTCCACCACCTCCCTAGATAGCCCATTCCAATGCTTCACCACCCTCCTAGTGAGAAAGTTTTTCCTAATATCCAACCTTGACCTCCCCAGCTGTAACTTGAAACCATTGCTCCTTGTTCTGTCCTCTGTTACCCTCGAGAACAGCCTAGCTCCCTCCTCTTTGGAGCAACCCTTCAAGTAGTTGAAGGTTGCCATCAAATCTCCCCTCAGTCTTCTCTTCTGTAGACTAAATAAGCCTAGTTCCTTCAGTCTCTCCTCATAAGTCATGTGCCCCAGCCCCGTAATCATTTTTGTTGCCCTCCGCTGGACTATTTCTAATTTGTCCACATCCTTTCTGTAGTGGGGAGCCCAAAACTGGACACAGTATTCCAGATGCGGCCTGACCAGTGTCGAATAGAGGGGAATTATCACATCCCTCGATCTGCTGGCAATACTCCTACTGATGCAGCCTAATATGCCATTGGCCTTTTTGGCAACAAGGGCACACTGTTGGCTCATATTCATCTTCCTGTCCACCATAACTCCCAGGTCCTTTTCTACAGCGCTGCTACTTAGCCGATCGGTCCCCATCCTGTAGCAGTGCATGGGATTTTTCAGTCCTAAGTGCAGGACTTTGCACTTGTCTTTGTTGAACCTCATGAGGTTTCTTTCGGCCCAGTGTTCCAATTTGTCCAAGTCTCCCTGGATCCTGTCCCTGCCCTCCAGAGTATCTACCATTCCCCCCAACTTGGTGTCATCCACAAACTTACTAAGCACACAGTCTATTCCATCATCAAGATCATTAATGAAGATGTTGAATAGAACCGGCCCCAGGACCGACCCCTGGGGCACTCCACTCGTTACCGGTGGCCAACCAGACATCGAGTAATTGATTCCTACCCGCTGAGCCCGTTTGATGCTTCAAAGCATCTGATGAAGTGGGATTTTCTCCCATAAAAGCTCATACGATAAATAAATCTGTTAGTCTTTAAAAGTGCCACAGGGCTCTGTTTTTTTGCAATAGACTAACATGGCTACCCCTCTGGAACTTGTTCTCATAGGGCGACTTTTCCCTTGATTGCAAGAGAGCTCCAACACTTTGCAAGTCCAATTTTGCAAGACACCAAACACCTCCGCAGAGCTGACTTCAGTGGGAAGCTGAGCCCCTTTGTCAGGTATGCTTTAAGGAGCCTCGTCCTGGTCCAAGTAGGAACTATTGCTTATTGAAATGGGAATAAAGGTTCCAGGATCCACACACTGATCTTAGAGTGGGGAAGAATCTTTTGAATATGCTAGGAGGAAGACACAGTGAAGAAGTTCCTATTGCCTTTGATGCCAAGAACCAGGTAAAGGACCAGTTTTGTAAAAGCCGTCTAGTCTAACAACTTATGAACTCAAGGCCAGCCCAACCATATAGGTGAACTAGGCTGTTGCCTTAGGCACCAGGCTTTAAAGGGCGCCAAATTAGACAGAAGTTTTTTTTTTCTCTATTTAAAAAAATATATATATATATTAATATATTATGTCTTATAACATATGGGGAGGGGGAGTTGTAGTTCGCCTGGGGCACAAAAAACCCTAGGGCCATTCCTGTATGAACTGTTGCCTTACAACCAGCAATCTCCAAAAAAATGGTTCCTTAGCTGTTTCTCAGTATATGGAGTCTTCCTTCTGCTATAACCAACAACCCCACACCACCATTTCCAGCATTACTGGGCCAAAATATCATATTCAGTGAAGAATAATACTTGCTTAGCACAGCAAAGCTGAGCTGAGTTGCGCGAGTTGATTATAGCTTGGTTTTAAGGTGGGTTTATGAAGGACAACCCCCGCCCCGACAGACTGAAGGCCGACACAAACCAGTTTAAACTAGATATTCGGTCCCTAATCTCTTGAGAATCTGTTTTCCTCTTCTTCTTTCTAACTCTACATGAACCTTTACAGGGTGTAATTATCTGCCTGTCGATTCTATACATGTTTTCAAAATCCTTGGGTTTTAAAAACAAAAGAAAAAATCAACAACAAAAAAAAAACCCTCTGAGTTGTTTTGCAAGCTATTTTACTCATCAGAAATAACTGCGGTCAGACATATTTAGCTGAGAATGCTGGTATTTGTCCTAATGCTCTGTAAATGTTTATAACAAACTTCAATGCCTGTAAATACATCATCTCTGTGCTCTGCAGTAAATCATGTGTGCTGTAGAGCAAACCTTTGTAGGGTTTCAGCGGTTGTATTTTTTTAAGGCCTGATCCGATGCCCATTGAAGTTAATGGGGCAAATGGCACCTTGTATTCTGCCTTATAGGACAGCAATGTTCACCAAGGAGCAGAGCAAAGAGTTAGTGGCTCACAGGGAAGGAAGTAATCTATGTCATCTGGCATGTTGGGACGTGAATGAAGGCTTCACCCATTGCACCCAGACCAGTCAGGAATCTGCTTTCCCACTCTCTAAGTATTCCAACCAATGATGAAGATGGAAAGCACGGAAGCAGGGACCTCTCATATCTGAACCCTTAAAAGGGAGGTTCTCAACCTGGTGTATACTTCCCCTAGGAGATAAGCAGAAGTCAGCCAGGAGAGCATCAACTTATCTAGATATTTGCCTGATTTTACAACAGGCTACATAAGAAGAACCAGTGAAGCCAGTGTGAACTAAAATTGCATTCAATGAATTGTTTATACTGCTCTGTACACTGAAATGGAAGTGAAATATTTATCTTCCAAACAATGTATTTGATAATTATATGGTAAAAATGAGAAAGTAAGCTATTTTTCTATAACTGGGTATTATGATGCTTTATGTCTGATTTTGCAATCAAATAGTTTTTAAACAATGTGCTACTTAGAGACACCCAAGACAAATCAGACTTCTGAAATGGATATAGTGGTCTGGAAAGGTTGAGAGTCATCACCTTAGAAAATTTCTTTACGCAGGCAATATTTCCATCGATTTTACTGTCAGTAAGGGTTGTAGGATCAGACCCTTGTTTCCTTCTTCCCAAATTCAGAGTTCCCACTTGCAGATTTAAGAACCATAGTAGAATGGGATCAGTTACCATAACTGTGTGTCATTTATCCTAATCTTTTCCCTCCTTAATCAGATGCTGCAGTGATAAAGTGCTATATAAATATATAAGACAGATAGTCAGTGTCTAAGCTTTTCTAAGGAGGCAGTTTTTATAATGTGATATTTTTCTGTGTATATAGCTGAACTGTTCTTTTATTAACTTGGCTTTTTTGCATGTGAAATGCTTTCAATCAGATAGCCCCCCCCCCCCCTTTTTTTTTTTAAAGCTTTCCAAAAGTGGCAAGAGTGAATTAGATCATAATTGAACTAATGGGGAAAAAAATTTGCAAATTATAAAAAAAGTGCAGCATTATCAAGATTTGAACGGTGTTTTGGGCTTTTTTTTAAATATAAATGCTTATCTTCTTGGCTGCAAAATTTTTGGCTGCATTCTATACAGATTCATAGATGCTGAATTTGCTAAAGAAGGCTCACTTGTTTCTCGATAAGGACCCCATCCTACAAACATTTAAAGGCATAACGTATAGATATATTTTATTATTTGTATTACATGAGCTCTCACAGGCCTTGGTTGGGACTGGAATCCCATTGTGCTAGGTGCTGTACACTAGACTTAGGTAATATATTTTGATCAAAACTTACTTTTAGTATAGAAATAAATAAATTCTGCTTCACTGGATATTTTCTGAATGTGTCAATTTTACCCAGTTGTTTGTGGTAGAACAAGAACCTTAAAAATTATAAAAAAAACAAAAAACAAAAACCCAACCTCCTCCCCCCCAAACAATAAAACCCCCACCAAAAATAAAATCAAAACATTTAATTTGATATTTTCCAAAATGAAATATTTTTGTTTTTTGGATTCCAAACAAAATGTTGTTCTGGAATTGCTTTTAATTTTATTTCAAGTGTTTAAAAAAGCTCAAAATGAAAGAAAATGTATTTGATCCAAACCAGAAATTTTTCTATTTTTTTAAATTACCAAGCCAAAAAATCTATTATTTACTCAGCTTTGATTTACAAATGCATTTATTTAGACATGTATAATTTAATGTAACCCACAACCAGAGACAGGCAACTTAAAAACTTACAAACACTTCAAACTCAGTAGATTTCTCTTTAATTTAGCAGACAGAGGTATAACAAGGTCCAGTGGTTGGAAGCTGAACCTAGACAAATTCCAACTTGAAATAATGTGCAACTTTTTAGTAGTGAGGGTACTTAATCACTTGTAGAACTTATTGTATTTAAGTTTTAAATCAAGATAGAGGGTGTTTCAAAAATTTGGGCTTAAATTTAAACAGAAGTTATGAGTCAGATGAAGGAATTACTGGGTAAGGACCGGTTCTGACCTGGGTTATATAGGTGGTCAGACTAGAATCTTACTAGATGATCAACCTGCGTCCTTCTGCCCTTAAAAATCTAGGAAACAATTTCTCATCTTTTTAGTTCTCCACCCTATTTTCCAGTGGCTGGGAAAAGAGATTTTGCTATGAATCTTGAAGATTATCAGACTTGGGGCTTTTCAGAACAAGTAGAGGAGTGAATTCTGAAGCCATAAAGTCCTCAAAAACCCAACCAGGAAGCAATTTACTCTCATTTATACAAATGGGTCTTCAGCATGAGTGCCTCTAATGATCTCAACTGGAGGAAGGGGGGAAAGGAGATTTCTCAGGTAGGTTGGTGCTAAAGGAGATGAGGCCCTGATTTTTAAAAGGTATTTAGTCATTGTTATGCTCAGCATCAAACTGTCAACCTGCTTAAGGAGCCTAAATCTTATTTTCAAAAGGATTTTAGCCACCTAGGAGCTTAACAATTGAAAATCAACAATTGAAATTATCATTGAAAATGAAATGTAGGTTCCTAAATCAGTTAGGCTGCTAAGTGCAGGAATGCCTAAATACTTTAAAAATGTGTTTGCAGCAATGTTGTAGGCGTGTTTGTCCCAGGATATTGAAGACAAGGTGGGTGAGAGTTACGATTATCTTTTATTGGACCGAGTTCTCTTGAGGAAAGAGAAATGCTTTGGAGCTTACACAGAGCTCTTCCTCAGGTCAAGAAAAGATATTCAGACTGTCACATCTAAATACAAGATGAAACAGAATTTTAAGCATCAGGAGTTAAGATATGTTGCAAGAGACCATTTATAGCAGAGGCTCCCAAACTTGATGGCATCACTCCTCCTTTCTGACTTTTGAGAAGCCCTCACACCTCCTCACCTCTCCTTTACCATCATCCAACCCCTTCAACAAAAATTTGATTTGTAATTGTACAATTCAAAATAACCACAAGTAGGTTTACTTGATGCAAAAATTTAATAAAAATGTAATTTGAAATAAGAAATAGGAGCTAGAAAGTTCGAAATGCCTTGCGTGGTATAAAATTTGAAAATTAAAAATTCTGTATGCTCATAAAAAAGATTTTCACTATGAAAATTTTACAGCCTCATGCCCCCCTAGGGGGGCACACTCCCCCCGTTTGGGAACCACTGATTTAAAGTGAAGTGAACAACTAAAATTTCTGCAAGGGTACTTAGTGGGTTCTAACCAGGGACATCCATGGAGGGGGGCGGGGCCCAGGGCCTGGCCTGTACGAGGCCCCCAGCCTCCTCCCCGTGGCTGGGGAGGCGGGGAGGGCTGCTCAGAGGCCAGGTTCTGTTTCCCCACCTCACCCCTTTCCTTCAGCTTGCTAGCGAATGAGTGAGGAGGGAGCAGGAGGAAATACAGCAGTGGGGGTGGGGGGCATGGAATCACAGAGCCTGGGACGGTTGCCCCACTTATCCCCCCCCCAGGGACGGGCTTGGTTCTAATGAGCCACAAATCCAAGGTTTTAAGGAGTCTATGATTTTTAGTGTCTAACAAAGGTATGAATTTAAACTTCCAGGTTTATCTTTTGAAATTATTGTGCAGGTTTCCTTTGAGGATGAGGACAGAGAGGTTAGATATGGAGGGATTGTTTTGTAAAAACTGTCTGCCCATGGCTGTTATGGCATTTTTCTCTTTTATCATTTTTTGGTGTGAGTTCATTTGGGACCATAGTAAATGTAGGGTTTCACCCATATAGTTGTTATTGGGTCAGTTAGTGCCCTGGATGAGGTTTCCAGTTTTTGGGAAACCAGTGGGTGCTTAAGTGACAGAAGGATCAAAAAACTCTGGCCTAGGAGATTGTAGGACAACATTGGCAGACTCTCCAGACATGAATCTGGGATCCCAAATTTGCACTATGTCCACACTGCAAAAAGACAGGACAGGACACCACAGGTTCTGATAGGTATGTGTAGGACCCAGACAATTTGACAGGCTGGGTACTGATCATTGCAACAGTGGAGATATGTCTGCAGGTTTTGCATCTGTCTCATGGCAGGATCTCGTGCTGCTTTGAGTTAGTGTATTGTGGTCTGTGGGCAGCCAACTTCTGAGGATGACCTTGACAAGACTGGGGCTTGTTTGAAGGTCAGTAGAATCATAGAATCATAGGGCTGGAAGGGACCTCACGAGGTCATCTAGTCCAACCCCCTGCTAAAAATCAGGACCACTCCCACTAAATCATCCCAGCCAGGGTTTTGTCTAACTGGGCCTTAAAAATCTCCAAAGACGGAGATTCTACCACCTCCCTAGGTAGCCCATTCCAATGCTTCACCACCCTCCTAGTGAGAAAGTTTTTCCTAATATCCAATCTTGACCTCCCCAGCTTTAATTTGAAACCATTGATCCTTCTTCTGTCCTCTGTTACCATTGAGAACAGCCTTGCTCCCTCCTCTTTGGAGGGATTTCAGGAAATATTTCTTTCAGGATTAATTCCCTGATGAGTATGGGTTGTAAATATTTAATGATACCCTCTATGGGTTCCAGTTTGGCCTAGTGGGTGAACTACGGGTGTGAGGTAGGTGTAGAAGGGGTGATTTCTATATTGAAGCAGGTTTTATCAGAGTATTTGGGTGACCTATTCAATGATGTGATTTACTTCTCTGATGGAGTGTCCTTGTTTGGTGAAGACTTTTTTAAGTGTTTCAATTTGTATACCACAGACTATCTTCTTGGAGAATATTCTGTGGCATCTAAGTTGAAAATAACAGATTTCTTGGTATGTCTGGAGTGCTTCCTGGATTGTGAAGGTAGGTGTGGTGATATGTGGGTTTCTTGCATATAATCTATGTGGCAGTTAAGGTTGTCTGTCCAAAGAATGAAAACATCTCAAGTATATCATTGGTTCCATGCTTCATTTACCCAGAAACTCTTCCTCAAAGTAGTCCAGGAAGAGAATGGCATATTGGGAAGTCTTGTCCTCCAAGGAAACTTGAAGAACACCTTCAAAAGACAAGCCTGGGAGGTTAAATTTATAACTTTGTTAGACACTAAAAATCATGGACTCATTTAAGACATGTTTTTATGCTAAACAGTCTGTTTCACCTTCTATTTAGCTGTGATAATCTGAATACCTTTCCCAGACCCAAAGAAGAGCTCTGTTTATCTGAAAACTTGTGGATTTTCAACCACCAGAATCTAGTCCAATAAAAGATAATACCTCACCCCCCTGGTCTTTTTAAAATTCTAAGCTTCAGAGCTTTAAAGATGAAACCCAACATCTTAAAATTTAATTCAGAAACACACTGACTATCAAAGAAAGGAATCATCCCAGAATGCTTAAACAAACAAACATAAAACAGTGTTTCTCAACCAGTGGGACAATAAAAGGCAATTGGTGGGATGGGGGGAGGGTTGCAAAAAAATACTCCTACAATCTAAGAAAATCTCACTTTCCCATTCCCTGAGCACCTTTAGCCTTCAAAGCTAAGTATTCTGTCACCTTCTCAAAACAGACACATTCAGATATATTATATATACTTTTCAATGTTACCATTTATGAATTTATTTTTTCTTCCTCAAACTTCTACAGTAAACCCAAGGGGGTCATGAAAATTTGATTTCAAGTAAGGGGCCACCAACTTGAAAAGCTGAAGAAACATGGTCTACACTAATCTATCCCATCTGAATATCTGGCACTCTATCTTTAAATCCTAATCCGTGACTCAAAGGCCATATTGTGTTATCCTTCCTTACACTGAGACGGTGTTGGAGGCTTTAATGTAGCTAATAATGCAATGAAGTGTTGAGAGACATCAGTTAGGGACAGTATGGTTATAAGTGTGGCATAAGAACCTACACTGAAGAAGTAGAATAGCATACTCCAACCCAAAGAAACTATTGAGTCTTTTTTAGAAAATGAAACATGTAATTATAGTAATTTGAAGCACAGAGAAACAATTAAATGAGTTTTAAACTAAAATAAGTTAGCATCTCTAGTGTTAAAACTGCTTTAATTCTATATATTTTATATTTTATTACTATACTTCTTTAGATATCAAAATAATTTTAAAATGCCCAGGACAAAAATTTTGAGCATCCTAAATAGTGTTGCCAACTCTTATGATGTTCAGCTCCTTAAAGCCCCAGATACTGGAGCTGTGTGATTTTTTGACAATCTTAGATTTCATTTTTTTACAAATTCATTTTAAAAAAAATAAAAAACCCTAACCCACTTGTTTTCAAAAATAATAGTTTGTATTGTAATGGCTCTAACCCCAGGAGGCAAAAAAAAAAAGAATACAACATTTATTATTATTATTATTATTATTATTATTATTATTATTATTATTTAAATCTCATGATTTTTCATTTAATCCCATGATTTGAGAGCCTGGATTATGAATTTTGAGTGTTGTTGACAACATAGAATAATTAAATTTACAACAACAAGAGCTACCCTAGGTCTTAAAGAACTAAAGGCAAACTTTTGGTGTTTCGTGTCACATACATGTAAAATCATTACAATTAAGATTTAAGGGTTTGTTGAAAGAATTTTATTTTGTCTTGTCATTTATCTCTTTAATTGTGTACATATTTTTCTTTTGTCTGTCAAACACCTATTTGTATTTTCAGCCTATGTCAGTAGTTTACAACTGTTCCATTCATATTACATTAAAACTATTGATAAATGATGAAATCCTTTTACAATTTAAATTCAGGGTATGTCTGATTCAGCACAGAAACAGAACTCTCTTAGCTGTTTGAATAGATTATCTGTAAGAACAGCGTAAATGTATGAACAGTGCAGGAATACAGATTTAAGGCAGTGAGCTCAATAGGGGTGCATCTACACTTGTAAATTAGGAAGATTTAAGCAAGTTTAAGTCGACTTAATTTACTCTACATCTACACCGGACTTTCCTTAATTCGACTTAAGCTGTTCCTTAAGTTGAATTAAGGAAAAGTTAGTTTGACTTAATAAAACCTCATTTTACTTTGAACTAACGCTTAATTCGACTTTATTAAGTCAAATTAAGCCAGTATAGATGTGGATTAGCCCTAAATCGATTTAAATGGCCTCCAGACCTCCCCCACAGACCTCCCTCCCAGGGTTCCTGGCATAGCAGGAGCCTGGTGTGCCCACTCACAGGGCAGAACATAGCCCTGCCCACCCTGCTCCTGTCCATGACCTGCTCATCCCCCATGTAGCCAGGCACAATGGGGAAGGTGCTGAGCTCCCTTCCTTTTTTAAAGGGGTGGCTGGGAAAGGGGGGCACCTCTCAGGTACCTCATGCCACACTTCCCACCATGCACCACTCTTAGGTCAACCTAGTCCCTGCCAGTCGACTTAAGCATCTAGTGTAGATGCTCTAAGTTGATTTAGCAAGGTCGACTTTAAATTGACCTAAATTTACAGTGTAGACACGCTAAGTTGAATTAACAAGGTCGATTTAAAGTCAGCTTTGTTAATTCGACTTAGCAAAGTCAATCTAATTGCACCAGTGTAGACATAGCCTAGGTGCCTTCTCTAGAATGTAATCTTTCAGATAGTGGAGGATTCTAGTTTTGTTTGGTCCTGGTGTCCTAAAACAATTTAAGCTCTTGGGAGATATCTGCACAGGTTTTAAATGGAAAATCTTATGCAAAATCTTAATAGTGTCCAAGCTGGCGGTGACCACTGCTATTTGCTTTTGCCTACTGGCACCACAGTTTTAGCTGCTGTGAATCCCCACAGACAGAGATATACACTGCCCTTAAGTCAACTTATCAAAGTGGACCTATGCGTCCACACTGGGCTTAGGTGGACCTAAGGAGGCTTAAGTCGACCTAATAAGTAGTAGTTATAAAGTTGATTTAAGCCTCCTTAAGTCGACTTAAATTGCCAGTGTAGACAGAGCCAAGGTGTTCTGCTGCTGGCGTCGTCAGATGCCATGAGAGCAGCAGCCAGGAGTTGCATGAGAAGAGCCTATGTACACAGTGTATGACTGGGAGAAGCTGAGCCGGGAGTGGACAGCAAGATGTATTCTCCCCATTCTGGAGCCTTTTGTAGCCAAGTCTATGCACATGTATATGTGACTGATGGCTGGTTCCAGAGGAGAAAGAAAAGCCTGCATGGATTTTTACTAAAGATTCCTGCAATCAGGGCAGAAGAAGGAGCTGTATCTTTTATCTCAAGCCTTTGGACGTGACCAGAGACTGCAGCTGAGATTTGGGTGAACTCCACCTAAACTCTGGAATTCTTGGGTATCTTTCTCCCAGTGTTTCTGTGGGGACTGTTCTGTTTAAATTCATTTTGTTTTCTTAGGATAAGATTTATTAAATGAGTAGTTAATAAAGTTCATTGTTATGTTTGTTCTTAGTAGTATTGTAATGAGGGGAGGAATAATGAAAAATCTTTGCTGTGAGTCCTTATAAAGCTTGAATGCTGGGTCTTCAGCTGCTTCTCTATAGGAGTTGGGGTTTATATTTCTGGCATGGGAGAGGGGCACTTAAGTGAATTCTAGCTCACCCGAAGGTTAAATTGTCATGAGGAGCAGTCCCGCTGACATAGCTCTGTCTATACAGGGCTTAGGTCAGTGGAACTGCATCACTCAGAGGTGTGGATTTTTCACACCCTCAAGTGACATATTTACACTGATACAGATCTGGAGTACAGACCAGACTTAAATTAGTCAGCTTAAAAAAAACACCACCACGCAGAAGTTCTTATTTTCAGGGACTACAGAGGCCTTGCCAATTTCTGTGGGTTTGCAGCCTCATTTTCCTATTTTTCAAAAAGTATTTATCTCCCCACTGTTCTGCCACAGGGGAAATGGACCATAAGTATATGCACAAAAGCTGCCAGAGGCACTATGTAAATGATGTGAAAAAAAAAAAAAAAGAAAGAAAAAAAGACAGGATTCCTCCCACCCCTACACATCTCATTCACTTACAGGCCTTTCATCTGAAAGATAAGGTGGGTGAGGTAATTACTTTCATTTGATCAACTTCTGCTGGGGAAAGAGACATGCTCTTGAGTGCCACAGAGCTCTTCTTCAGGTGTGGGCCCTTCTTGATACTTACCTGTAACAAGAGCAGATAAAATAGTGACAAAGTGAAATACGATTTGCACATTGAGGGCTTATGATGATCTGTATAAACCAAGATCCTGCTTGCTCTGTAAAGACAATGAAGATCCCATGGCCCTTTCCCCAAAGGAGGGTTTTACCCTGCTGTCTTAAGACCAATGGCTCCCACTCTGGGGGTGGGACCTCCTGAGTGTGTAAAGATTACAGGGGGTCTGTGAGGCTTCCATAATATTGAGGTCATTTAGACCCCTGAGCTTCATGCCAGACACAACAGCTTTGTGCTTTGCGTTGGCCAGAAAGGAGGAGCACCCCCCAATCCCGCAATGGCCAAGAACCCAACCCGAGAGGAACAGCCTCAGCCAGTGGGGGCCTGGAGCTAAGGCCCACTTCCACTACCTTCAGTCCATGAAGGACATGAAGATTTAGGGCCACACGGGGTATGCAGTGGTAGATGTACCAGGGAAGACTTAGTGTCTTACTCAGGTAAGAGGACTTATTATTTATGTAATTTAGTGGTATTATTATTCTCATTATATGTGTTTATAGGAGTTATATGTATTTATGGCCAATGAGGGAGCAGGTCGGCGGCACAAGTTTTACCTAGTGTGAACTAGTGGGGCTTTCACTTGGAAAGGTTGGGAGCCACACTTCTACATCATGCTATTCTCTCTTGGCTACCCTATCCATCCCGCAGTGCTATGAGTACATTGTTTATAAAGCACATTGGGAGAAACGTATTGGGAGAAGTCTATCCATTAAGATTCACACATACGGAATTTTCAGATCCATCTCAGGGACATAAGGACCTAACAGCCATTGAAATTCATCACATCTCAGCACCGCTTACAGGATCTCCAAACAGTCTGCATGCATGAAAACTCAACAGGAATTTCTGAGAGAGGAACATATTATTTCTGTTTTACAGGTGTGTAAACTAAGGCCCAGAGAAGTTAAAGTGAATTGAACAAGATCACTGGTATAGATGGGAAAAGAACCCAATTGTTCTAACACTGTTCCCTACTCCAAGCACTGCTCCTCACTTGCAAGTTAAATAAAGCTACCAGAAAACAGCTCCTCCTTTCTCAGTCTCTCTCCGAGTCCTTTGAAATGACAGTGCTCCTGCCTGATAAAGACATCAGTGAAATTGCTCTGTCTAACCATTTCTGTAGGCACCTTTCTAAAATAACGTGGACCATTTAACTTTGCATAGTCGGGTCTGCTGCTGTTTGTGGACCTATAAATATTCCAAGCCTTGGAGGGACCAATTAAACAGGAATTTACCAAAATGTGGGTTGTAAAGTGAAAATTGACTAAGCAGCAGCAAGCCTTGGCTTTCATTTCGTTAGCTCTTTGTCTGCTCTGTGTGCATGCAGTTATTTTATGAGCAGAGAGGAAGGAATCAAAGACCAGACAAACATCATGCCCAGGGGCTAATCTGCACGTACTTTAAAAATGTCCAATGGGGCTGTTCTGGAGGTGGAGAGTGGATTTGTTCTGGCTGCAGAGTTCATACGCTATCATCATTTATTTATACTGCCAGTAGTGACCATAGACCCTAATAAATTAGGGTCTCAGAGCCACCGAGCTAGGCATGGTACACCCATATAAGTAGAACAAACAAGGAGTCCTGTGGCACTTTTAAAGACTAACAAATTTATTTATCATGTGAGCTTCTGTGAGAGAAAATCCCACTTTGTCAGACCCTTTGAAGTGGGATTTTCTCCCATGAAAGTTCATGAGATAAATAAATTTGTTAGTCTTTAGAAGTGCCACAGGACTCCTGGTTTGTTTTGCTGACCTAGACTAACACGGCTACCTTTCTGGAACCATATAAGTAGAAGGCTGTACCTGGCCCAAAGAATTTGCAATTCAAATAGGCGGAGCTCTGCCCTGTGGGAGCCCATCATGGTGGTGGGGTCAGATGCTCCATGGATTCTCCCCTCTGTAATAGGGGTGGCTACTGCAGAAGCAATATCCATATAGCAGCTCCTCCCTTCGTTTGCATCAAGGAGAGTAGATTGCTATCCCTACCCAGCCCCTCTGCTGAGCTATTCAGCACCCAGTCTAGCTATGGGGCACCTGGGCTGCATAGTTGGACTTAAGGGATTTTGTACAAAATCTTCATAGTGTTTTCTCAGACAGGAAATCGCTGTGTTTCCCCCCCACACACACACACCACCACCGCCACCACCTCTCACCAGTGTGGGTCGTAATTTACAGTAAGCACTGTGACCATGAGTGCTATTAAGTCATAAAGAGCACAGGAAGCAACGACAGGCTGGTGTGCTCCCTTACGCCTCTACATTGAAATGTTGAAGTCAATTTTCCATTAGGAACTGCCATAGTTTTTGTGAAATATGAAAAACCCTTAATCCAATTTAATCACCGGTGCCAAATTTTCTATTGAGTGGGATAAAATGCCTTCTCTTTGCCTGCTGACTGGCTACCAAGGAGGACATAGTTGATTAGAAGCATTTAGGAAATGAAGAACCTTTTTTACATGCTGCCTACAGATGACCTTTCATAAATCGCACCAAATTCTAGCCCGCTATTCCACTGTGCTGCTAATAGTTTGATCTGTTGCCCATTAAAGAGACACATATTGCTTCACCTTCAGCTACATTCTGAAACACAATGGAGATTATACGTGTTTGCATGGGGAGGAAAAGAACATTCCAATGCAGAAATCATAATTAAAAGTTGTAAACACCTGGATTTATACAGCTCTGCTTCAAACAACCATATACACAAGGCCCAGAACATAACGACCTAAAGCATAAATGTTCTAATGAATCATCATCTTCTAAAGGAGCTACACAACCTCAACACAGTTGAGCATTTCCCCCAAATCAGACAGTATAGCAGTCAAATTGGCAAATAAGTTTGAAACTATTATGGCTTTCTTAGTCAAGACAGAGCTAAGGCAGATGAGCACATAGGAGCTGTGTTTAGTGGGGAGGGAAATCCATCTTTTTTTGGGGAAAAAAAACATATAGGCACAGAAAACAGGTACAGTACAAAGTAAATATACAGTCCACTGATCTCAGTGCATTCAGGGTCTGATTCTGCATCGTCAAAGTTGATGGGTGCTGTAATAGTAGCTTCAGTGGGTGCAAGATCAAGCTCTACATCCAGAGACATTAACAGGCACCATCATTACATGGTTGGCAAGCGGTCAGATGTCACTGAGCCTCAAGATGACTGAGTTCTAATTAGTCATTGTAAACTTGGATGACTGCCCCATCACTGGAATAACCCTCTAGTGCACCATGGCATTTTGATGATTAACAGAATTTTTAGAAAGTGCTTTTGAAATCTCCAGATGGAAGGGCAGAATTATTAATTTGCCTCTCCACCCTATCCCAGCCCTGTAAGATTCTAGCTTATATTTATCTTTAAAATGACTATAGTGGATCTGCTCCTGCTCTCATAGGAGTTTTGCCGTTCCTCTCAACATGGGTAGACTGGGTCAGTTAAAATGGTTGCTCTTAAATAATCAATGTTACGCACAGTTACCAAGCAATGCTATTCTCTTACAGTGCCTTAAACAGGGAAGATTCCAGCACAGCACCTAACCTAGCATGACAACTGGATACATTTTGATCTTTTCGTAGCAATCACTTTATCTCGTTTCAAATCCCGACCAAACGACGGACATCTGGTGTACATCAGACAAGTTCCATAGACAGAAATAAATCTAAGATAATTTATAGCTGCTGTATCTCTGATCCTTTACAACAAATTTTATTAACAAGTTAATTTTTTTCCAGTTTCATTTAAGGGTGTGAGTACATGTGTGCGTGTGAAGAGAGTGATCCTATATTTTGCCTTGCTGGCATATTGTGATACTTATATTTGACCCCATTTATTTATCATTCCGATTCATTGAACTACATATACCTAAAAAGATCCCTTCATTGATTCCTTTCTGGAGTCTGATATCTTCAATACAGTATTTTAGGAGGACAATCGTATCTTGAAGGAAATAGCTCCTAATGGGCGATCAGAATCATACACGTTACTTTGAAATATTTTGTTTAAGGGCAAAACATGGGGCCTACTTCTGTTCCCACTGTAGCATGGTTGACTTGAGTCAGAGAAAGCTTAGGCCCAAAGTGTTCCAGAGTCAGTAATTATGCAGCGCTTTATGTAAAATATATATATATATATATATAATTCAAATGCAGCTGCTTTTATATTATTCAAAGACAGAACTAAATGTATTTTTTAAATTAATTTTGGTTCGTTTCTCCCTCTTCTTCCTGCATACACTGATCTGCTGTCTACAAAGAAAAGCTTCAAAGACCGTAAGCAAATCCTAACCCTTTTATTTTAGGATTTTTTTTTAATATATTTCAGGAAAAAAAAGTTTATTTTACTGGACTGCATTGCAAGGAATCCAGTCAAAGAAATCCTGTCTTTATAGCCCCTCTTTAATGCTTTTGTGGAGTTAGAAACTCAGAAATGCCTAAACTAACTAAGATGGTCTGGAAGCCTGGGTGCTTTTGAAATCTGCCACTGTCCATTCTAATCAGATGTGACATGGTCTGAGTGGAAGCTTTTAATTAATACCTGCTTTGGAACATGAATCTACATGTTACCGATTATTGAAGCCTTAACTGGTGAATTGAAGGATATGCTAAGGAATAAATGAAACATGAGTTCAAAATCCAAATGTGTCTACTAAGAGGAGAGGAATGTAATCAAAGGAAGAAAAAGCTTTAATGCAAATAGATGTTATGCAAACTTCAGCAGATTGTATCTCCTGAGGCAGGAAAGTATTTATTTGAGAATATTTGAGTTATTATGCAGCTAAGAGACTTTCCCAGTTCCTATTAAGGCATTAAGTCGGCAATGTGTTTAAGCATGTGCTGAGATTTTAGCAGGTGAGTAGTCCTATTGATTTCATTTGGAACTATTGCTTAAAGTTAGACATGCGTAAGTACTTTTAGAATCAGGGCCTAAAGCCTATGGTAAAATTCCCATCAATTTCAGTATGAAAATAGGTTTAAGACCTGCAGTCCAGCAGTTTCCATGATAAACTGGATTTTTTCCTGTTTGATTCGTCACTCTCTCATGGTGTTCTTTTTGCTCTGTTATTAGATGCATGGAAGACTTTTAAACAAGAAACAAACAGACTTTTATAGCAAATATTTGGAAAAATAGCCATTTGTGCTAAAATTCGTGTGACTTTTAGGCTGTGCACAGGTTTAATGTGCTTTTTCTTTATTAAAATCTACACAACAGTGTAGAAAATAAATAGCAACTAATTCAGCTATTTTTCCTGTAGAGCTGGGAGGAAGGAAGACAGCTGCGATGTAATTGTTTCCATTTTTAATTACTGGGGAGATGCTTACTGGTATGCACCTAGACAGATTTGTAGATATCGAGGTATCATTTTTGCCTAGATTTGTGATCCAAGGTGATGCAGCATATGTGTTACACATAATTTATGTCAGGCCTTTACAGTTCTGTCTGGAGTGTTGTGGTAGCTATGTTGGTCTGAGGATACTTGAGGAACAAGGTGTGTTAAGTAGTATCTTTTATTGGACCAACTTCTGCTGATGAAAAAGACAAGCTTTCAATAGGGCCGTCCCTACAGGGGAGCAGGACCCAGGGCCATTGGGTCTGGGGGGGCCCCCATCCCATGCTGGAGGGGGAAAAAGTGGGCTGGGCTAAGCCACTCTGCTCCCAGGACCTCAGCAATCTGAGGCCAGGGCCACCGGCAAGAGCCAGCTCTGGTGGCCGAGGCTGCTGCCACCAGCGTCCTGGTGCGGCCCCCAAGCTGCTGCCGGCCCCGTGGCGGCCGGGACCGGGACCCCAGGCTTCTGCTGCCTGTGGGAGCCAGCCTTGGCTGAGGCCACCAGCGTGCCTGGTCACAGCTGGGGACCACCACCAGGAGCTGGCCCCTGCTGCAGCCGCGCCAGTGCGCTCCCAGTGGGGGCCACAGACCACTGTGTGGCCCAGGCGGCCCAGGCTGGCTCAGAGAGGCTGGCTGTGGGCCCTGTGCACCTGCCCCACCTCTGGGCTGGCTGCTCCACCCTGGGGGTGGGGAGGGCCAGCCCAGAGACCAGGCGAAGCGCTCCCGCCCCGCCCCGCCCCGCTGCCTTCGGCTCGCTGCCGAAGCGTGGCCGTGGGAGGGCTGGGGCGTGGATCCTGCACTGCCCCGCTGGAAGCAAAACAGTGCAGGGCCCATGTAACTGCGGGGCTCGGAGCAATCGCCCCTTTTGCCCCCCACCCCCCAGGACATCCCTGATTTTCAAGCTTACACAGAGCTCTTTTTCAGATCTGGGAAAAGGCGGCCACTGCTCAATACAAGGGCAGAACAGAAAAGCAGCTAACTCACTCCAAAGGGGTAGCTGCAGAGTTTTTTTATGATGGTTCTCAGGGGTCCTGAGTACCGGCACCTTTTTTCATAGTGATGTAGCCCTGGTTCCTGCTGACACCGCCCCTGGCGGCCTCAGGTCCCTGGCCATGTACTGGCCATGTACAAAAAAAAAAAAAGGCGTAGCTGTGTTAGTCTATTTCCAGAAAACAAACAAGGAGTCCTGTGCACTTTAAAGACTAACACATTTTCTTTTTATCATATGAGCTTTTGTGGACATAATCCCACTCCATCAGATGCATGAAATGGAAACTGCACTTAATACACGTTGCAAGAGACCATTCAAGATGAAGGGAGGAGTTGACACCTCTTCAGTCATAGTTAACATGTGTTAAGTCCTTATCTGTTCTGCTCTTGTATTTAACTGTGATGCTCAGGGGTAAACTGATGGACTAGACCTTGTCTACCACTACCATTTATGACAGCAAACATTATGTTGCTCAAGGGTGTGAAAAATACACCCCTGTGTGACATAAGTTTCTCCAGCATAAGAGATAGTGTGCACAGCGCTATGCTGGTGGTAGAGTTTCTCCTGCTGATATAGATACTGCCTCATAATGAAGTAGTATTATTAGGTCAACAGGAGAGCTCTCTCCCATCAGCATAGAGTAGGTAAACAAGCCATCTTACAACAATGCAGTTGCGTGGTGCAGGATATGTCTATACTGAAACTAAAACCCATGTCTGATCCAGGCCAGTTGAGTTCCTGTAGATGAGGGGCTGTTTTAAAGTGTCATGTAAACATACCCTGGCACTCCGATCCTGTGAGGTTGAAGGATCCCCAAGCTTGTGCAGGAACCTGAACCTACACTTTACAGAGCAATTACCTTGCACAGGTCAGCCATGGGTGTCTACTTGCTGTGTACACTTCGGCATACCTGTCCCAGACCTGAAGAAGAGCTCTGAGGAAGCTTAAAAGTTTTTCTCTTTCACTGATCAGAGATGGTCCAATAAAAGATATTACCTCACCCACCTTGTCTCTTTACATTGCCATAAAGAGTAACAATATGCTTATACCACACAACAAAGCTGTTCGCTTCTTTGTACCATCAATGAAAACAAAAATCAGCCAAAAGAAAAAGGGAGGAAAAAGGAGTAAGGAACAACTTTTTTTTACTGCTAAATTGTGGGGGAAAACACACATTATCAGCTCGTGTACATTTTTTCCCACATAGTCTATCTCTGAAGAGATGTTCATAAAAAGCTCTCAGTTTAGTCATTTGGCATATCAGATCTGTTCTGGATGTTACTTACTATGTTGCATCACTCTTCCTCTATTCCGAAGTTATTCCTATTCCGTTTATCTTTGTGCATGCCTGGTATATCTATATAAATTTATGAGCGTGGATGTATAAATACTATACTACAGTCTACCTTTATTATGCAGATGATGGCGATGTTAGGCTAGGCTGAGCAGGGCATCGCTTTCATGATTCAAAAGTATGCCAGGCAAAGAGATCAATTCTTGAAGCCCACTGGATAAGAATAAGAATGAAAATATTTTCTTTGCAATTGTGAGGGAAAGAATAGTAGTAATCAGAGAACAATAACTGTCATCTTTTTATTAGAGCCTACAAAACAAATCTTGCTTTAGAACATTCAGAACAGCCTCACAGAACTTCCCTGGGATGGAGTTATTGGGTCTGATTCACTATTGCCTTGGACTTTGTACAGTCATTTACAGCAGGGCAAGGTGGGTGGAAAGCGTCCCCCGCCGGTAGCATTTTACACCCACTTTCTATGGGGTGTAAATTACTATGCAAACGACAACGCAACGGAAGATTTTGGCCAGAGGTGTCAGGATAATTTTCTGGTGTAATGCTTGATTTCATTTCTCACAGCTGTTTTGTTTCTAAATCAGCAGCCATGTTTGTCTGAGAATACCAGAGGAACTAGGTCTGGTTTAAGGGTATAAACAAGTGGCACAACAGTGTCTTTGCTGGCTGATTTTTTCATTGGTTTTATCACATCCACAGTTCCATTGACTGTAAAGAGGGTTATGTGTACTCCGCACCTCTGAAAGTCAAGTCCATTGGCAACATGGAAATGTTGTGGATCTTGCTTTTTATGCAGACTTCCTCATTGATTTCATGCATAATCTAGCCTTGGGTAACTAGAAGTTAAGAGGTTACATTGTATGTGCCTTAATTGAATGAAACTGGATCTAAATTCCCCCTGAAGAGAATTACAGGGCAAAAAAAGAGAGAGAGCTGGAAAGTTGGCCCGCTACGTTTGTTCCACCCAAACAACAATTTCAATAACAAAAAGCTAGACAGATACTGCAGTTGACATGAATGATACAATGAAGAAAGGAGCTGCTTGGAACAGATTTTTAAAGTTGTGCTACTGTGTACTACAGTAAATCAGTACAGAGCAAGGCTTGCTTCCACATAGATCCTCACATATATCTGAAATTCTTCAACCACCCAGAAGAATATAAACTGAAAGGCTATGTAATATTGTAGGCAAAATGCTCCTTAACATCTCTATCAAAGCAATATATTTTAACTCAGCGTGTTAAAAATGCAAACGAAACCTTTAACTTCTAAGATCAATTGCAAGCACAGACAGACTCTGGTTTAGAAAGAGCATTCTGTCTTGTCAAGCCCACCTTATCGTCAAGGCAGAGTAAACAGCATAATTATTCTCACCTTTTTGTTTGTTTTCTAATTGGATCATTTGTTACTTTCAGAAAATTCAAATCAACATCAGATTTATAGTGTGAGGCCATTGAAATATTGATTTGGTTATAGAAATGTCAGAGTTGGCAGGTACGCTGTCTTGTTGCCTCAGGAGGCTTTTACATTAGGAGAAATGATGAAAACAGACCTTCAGAATCTTGTAAGTTTAGCAATTTGCTTCTGTGCCATGCATGGGTAAAAATTCTGTTCTTTCACCTGTCTCTAAATCTTACATCTCACCTACAGTTTAGAATAGTGCTGTTTTGAATCAGCCTGATGAAATACTCAGAATGTGTTTAGTTTCTGGGTTGCCTATCGCATCTTTGCGGGTAGCTGTTAACATTAGTTTTCTGGTTGCTTACCCAAAATGAAACCCTTTTGCTAACAACTTGAGGTGTATGAATCAAACCTTGTTTACAAAGAATGAACTCTAAATGCAGTCTGGCAATCACTGGATGCAAGATGTTTTATATTCATGTATACTTGCCATCCATTCATGTTTCCTCTATTCTCCTACAATTCTCCCCCTATTAATAGACAGTTACAGCATTTTTCTAATAAAAATTAATTCAAACAAAAGTTAATAAAACACAATCAGAACATACACAGAATGGGGCAAATATCAGAAAATTTGATTTGTCTGTCTCCATGTACTTCAGGAATTACAAACCTAGAGTCACATTATCATGTTATGAGACAAATTCATCTCTACTCTTTAGTGCACTGTATGTCTCCAACTAATCCTGAGCCACTATTAACTGCATGCATTCCAGTAACATTTCAGGTGGGTTTTTGTGGTTCTTTTGGGGGTATTTTGTTTGTTTTGTTTTGTTTTTTTCACACACACAAAAAAACCCGAACAAAACCCCTGAATAATGAAGGATTTGATGTCTGAACCAAATTCCATTTAAGGAAATGGAAAGATACCAATTGACATCAATGAATCATAGACTTATATGATTCTATGATCCCTAGCTAAGACAAACTCTGCCTCCACTTTTGTAGTCCTTTCTTAACAAAGTTCCTACTAAAATCATTTAATGTGTGCTTGTAAGAAGACTTGGGCAAGATGTGTTTGGTGAATGGTAAATTCACTCCAAAATGCCTTTTTTGAGGCACTGAAGCTATTTTGGATTCAGGTTGTGTTTGAACAACAATTATGAACAAAGAAACCCCATTCTGAAAACACATATTTTGGAAATGACAAAACATCTTGATTAGAACAAAGTCAAAATTCAACCACTTTGAAAATGACATTGCTATTGTTTGTTTTTGTTTGTTTGTTTGTTTGTTTGTTTGTTTTTGGGGGGGAGGTTGGTTTTTTACATTATGAAACAACATTCAAAACATTTCTGAATAAAATGTTCATTTTTTCATGTAATAAAGAATCCCCCCACCCTCATCATGTGCTTTTTGAAACAGGTCGGGTTTTTTGGTTGGGGTTTTTTTTTGTTTTTTTTTGGTTGGTTGGTTGGTTGGTTGGTTGGTTGGTTGGTTGGCTTTTTTTTTTTTTTAACTGTTACTTCTTTTTGGTTGGGCACCCAAATGAATTATTTGCTCAGCATGCTCTTTGGAAATGTTTAATGAGTTTCGTATGATAGATATAAATTGCTCACGAGGTATCAATTCTAATATATTTTCATGGAAAATGTTACGTAAAGGGCTTTGCAATATTTTTAACAAAATGAAAAATGCTCAAAAATTGAGTAATTTGCTCAGTGTTTAAAATTTCTGTTTTAAAAATCTGTATTTCTGTAAATCATTCAGAATAAGCCTTCCACATACAGAACATAACCCCAAAGCAACTGAAGTCCTATTACTATTCAGAGCGAGAGAAATATTGAATGTAAAGTAACAATTTATAGGCAACCTCCTCCTTAACTCCTCTATCAAAGTAATACATTTTAACAAAGTAGCTGTATTAGTCTCATTCAGCAAAACAAACAAGGAGTCCTGTGGCACTTGTAAAGACTAACAAATTTATTTATTGCATGAGCTTTTATGGGAGAAAATCCCACTTTGTCAGATGCTTAAAGCTGGAGAAATACAGATTCCTGGGAGGAAAATAAATTCAGGGAGGTGTAAATCAACAGTCCACTGTTTTAATCTGAATAACTGTATTGATTTTCTGTAAGAGTCTGACCTGATCCTGTGACTTACACTTCCCTGCATTTATTTTCCTCCCATTCATTTGTACTTCTCCATCTTCAAGCATCTGACAAAGTGGGATTTTCTCCCGCAAAAGCTCATGTGATAAATAAATTTGTTAGTCTTTAAAAGTGTCACAGGACTCCTTGTTTGTGTTACATTTTAACACAGTGGATTAAATATGCAAATGAGAACTGTAATGCCTGAAATGATCTTACCAAATTTGGCAGTTCTTTTTTTCTGTAAAGTGAGATTAAATCTCAAGTTAAAAATTATTTATTTGAATGGGAATTTTGTAGCAAAAATATATGT
>ML685799.1:6209910-6234164 GCA_007922175.1 Pelusios castaneus | reverse complement strand
TTAAAAATTATTTATTTGAATGGGAATTTTGTAGCAAAAATATATGTTTGGCATTTTGCTATGTAAAAATAACTTTTTTTTAATGTCACCAAATGTACAGAATATTTTTGGGAAAATATTTTCCCCACTTTTTCCTCAAGAGCTGTCATCTCAAAAAGTGATTCTATGCAACCACTTTAGATTAGTGTATTTCAAGGTTACCATGCACTAATGATGGGAATATAAGCAATGTTTGGGTTTTCCAAACTAGAATTTTTCTAAAAGAAGGGATTTGCAGAATTACTATTTTTTTTTAAATCTGATACATTTAACTATTTAATCCGCTGGGTTTTTCTGGGGAAATTTTAATTAAAACCAGGCTATGTTTTATTTATTGTGCTATGCAAATAAAGGAGGATACACTCAACAATGCATTTATACGTTTAAACAAAAAATCAGCTCCCCCACCCCAATCCATGTTGTCAAATGTGACTGCTTAAATGCCACAATCATTTATTAAGGTACTTAGAACAAGGGATTAAGCAGCAGGAATAGCAACAGAAGAAGAGATACCTCAGCAAGAATCTGGGGAGAAGAACAACTCTCCATAAAAAATAAGACTTGGATTCTGAAAACACAAACACGGAGCAGTAACTTTATACATGTAAATAGTCCCGTTGAATGTTTCTGTGGTTTAAAACTAAGTGCGTGCTAAATTGCATTGCTGCGTCGAGAATGTGATCAAACACATAAAATATAATTGCAGGTTCCTGAAGGGGCTTGAATTTTCAAAGAAGAGAGAGAGAACACTATTTGAATACGCATTTTTCCTATTACCAGTCCACTTTCTGTATTCAATATCTGAATTCACCCACCGCAGAATAGATTTTGCCCCTATTCAGGTCAGTTACCCAACTCTTATTAACTGCAGTGACAAGATGTTCTGACTTTTACTTTGCTGCATTGAATTGCTTGTCCATGTTCATAACATAGATCCCTGAGCTGCCATAGCGCAGATGGGAAGCAATGCTATCTAGTTGTTAAGGCTGAGGAGTGGGAATCTGCTACTAGTCCAGTGTATCTTTGGGTAAATAACATTAATTTTCCTCTGCCTTAGTTTATTCACCAATAATTTTCTTTTTTTTTTCTTTTTGTAATGCTGAATGGCCTCATGTGTCATAATAAAGACTTGAAAAATGCTTTGAGATCTTAGATGATGTTTAGATACTAAATATTTGCTGATCTTTTTTTCCTAAAGAATAGACTTCCCCACAATAACAAAGAGATCTTGTATGTGCAATGTTCTTTTATTACCCATGAAAGCTCATGCAAGAAACAAATTTGTTAGTCTTTAACAGAGCCACACGTCTCCTTGTTTTGCTGAACTAGACTAACACAGCTACCTCTCTGATTCTTTTACTAAATTACATAGGGCCAAATTCCCAAATGTTATCAGGTAGTTGAGATCCAGTGATGTCAATTGGCTAAGACAATTTACACTAACTGAGGATCTGGCTAAAATTCTTTTATACTGAGAAACTTAAACTAGCGTTGAGTATTTAATAACACCAATGGCTGTCCCGTTCACATAACTTCCAACAAATGTCTGAGCAAAGTCCATTGTGAAATAATGTCTGTCTAATTCCATATCCTGTCGGAAACTGTATGCTGATGTCTAAATCGAAAGCCATAACCACCTCCACAAAATGCACGCAGTTGTAAACTACTGCTACGCCGAAGGTGGAAATTACTTTCCTAACTCAGTTTTTGATCAGTTCATGTCCTGAAGGATAATGCAAGTTTTAAGAAGTCTAGCTATAGCATAAGGGCAATGACAAAATTGTGGGCTGTCTTTGACAACCACATTCTTTTCCTATGCAAATCAAACCACGGACCACTTTGGGGCTCTTTTGGTCCAGTTTATTACAGGAAGGGAAAATTCACTTTTATCTGACATTCGTCGGAAATTCTTAAAACATTTCAATTTCAGAAAAAAAGTAGCCTGCAGCATTTTTCACGGAATTTCTTTTTCAATCACCTGTGACCTTTACTTAAAACAAGGATTTTATTTTGCACGCCTTTTCCACTACCCTATCCTGTGTTTACTTAGTTAAATCCTTCTTTTTTTTTTTGCATATACTTTTTCTGCATATGTTTATCCTCAATCATTTTTCATTTTAGTGCATTTCCATATTTTGTTCTAAAGACAGACAAGGCATTTGTTAAGCAAACTGATATTAGTTTTAATTTCTAGAAGATCTTGTTCTTTCCCCTCATTACAAAGTGAGTTAAGCAGCATAATTAAAGCATTTTTCTTAATGTTTTTAATCTTACCTTCATTTTTCTTTTTTCCCCCACTATTGGAAAATGCTGTTACCCATCCATAGTCCATCTTGCTAACATGAATTAGCTCCTGACAATTAAACCGCTAGCATGTCATTTCTTTCTTGGTATGCCCCTATCTTAAGAATATTTAGTGCAATTCATGACGATTGCAATGGATTATTATCTGCAAAGGTATCACCTCACTCACCCAAGTTCCAGCACAATCTGATCTGTGTAAAACCTTAATGAAAACAAATGCAATTCTAAGAACAATGGAAAAGGATGCAAAATGCAATTCATTATGCTTAAATAATTTTTACTGCTACTGTATGTGGGTGTTACTACAGTAATGAATTGCTAAAGACCAACATTAAAAAAAGTGTTCTTAGAAAACCAGCTGTATGTCAAATGGTTTTTCATCACAGTACCTAGGAAAGGAAAAAAATGGGGGCTTCAAAAGATTTGAAACTGCAAAGCGATGATTAGGGAACCTTAAAATAAACTATGCAATCAGTGACATTTGGAGGGTTTTTCTTTCTTAAAGAAAACTGTTAGGACTGAGTCAATCACTCTGCTTTGGGGGCTGTCAGAGGAACCTTCTGAAGAAATTGTCCAACCCTCAACAGAGTTTTCTTCTAAGAAAAATAAAGATGATGTCAAATTCAGCAAAGCAGTTTTTCTTGGAGTTCTCACTGCATCGGAACTTGCGTAAGTCCCAGATTCAATGAATCATTGTACAAAGGTAAAAGCTAATCCAGCTTTTTCAGAAGTACTGTTGAGTTCTCACATCTCCTGCTGAGGTTGGCTCAAAAATCACAGGCTAGCATGAAACATGAATCATAGAGTCACAGGATTAGAAAGGACCACAATGTCATGTAGCCTAACCCCTGCCAAGATTCTGGGCTAGTGCTAAACCAGCATATCTCAAATGTGGCTGCTATGGCCACCAGGGGCCACTGGAGCCACAGGGAGACAGCGGGGGGCAGAGGGAATATATTAAGAAAATTTCTCAGAACCATCACCAGCAAGAATTGGTTGCTGTACCTTAAGGTCACCAAAAAAATAAAAAAATGTGTTGTAAGACCCCCTGGTCTAAAGCATCCAAGACAGATAGCTTTCCAGCTCATGAACCATGCTGGAGAGACAGCGTGCTCTAAAGGAGAAGCAGTAGAGTAGGAGTCAGCAGAGCTGTGGTGTGGGTGAGCTTACAGGAAAGTTACTTCACCCCTTCGTGCCTTTATTTCCCCTCCCACACTTTGTCTGTCTTGCCTATTTGGAAGATAATCACTGCGATAGCAGTTGTTTCTCACTACATTTTGGTGTGGTGCCTAGATCATAGGTCTCTGATCTTATGTAGACCCTCAAGATGCTACCATAATACAGACCAATAATATTCTGGAGACACTCAATTCTGCTCTCAGGTACATTGATGACTGTCACTAAAATCAACTGGATGACACTGGAACATCAGCCAAATTCCAAAGGGGTAGCCGTGTTAGTCCATTGTAGAAAAACAACGGAATCCAGTGGCACTTTTAAAGACTAACATTTATTTATCGCATGAGCTTTCGTGGGAGAAAATCCCACTTCATCAGACGCTTTGAAGATGGGAAACGTACAGAATGGGAAGAAATTAAATGCAGGGGAGTGTATGACATAGGATCAGGTCAGGCTGTAACAGCAAATCAAAATAGGTGTTAGGATTCAAACACCGGGGAACAGCACATAGAGGAAGATGAGGTCAAATCACCTGTTGTAATGAGAGAAAAATCCATAGTCCCCGTTTAATCCCAAGGCAATTGAGTCAAATTTGTATATAAATTCGAGTTCTGCAGTTTTTCTTTGAAGCTGTGATTTGTTATTCATCTGTTTCAACACAGCTATTAGCAAGTCGTCAATGGAGTGAGCAGAGAGATTGAAGTGTTCCCCTATTGGTTTTGTAGTGTTGCAATTCCTGATGTCAGATTTGTGTCCATTTATTCTTTGGTGCAGAGACCGTCCTGTTTGTCCAATATATAACTGGAACATCAGGGCAGAGTTTGAAATAAGGGCCTCCTTACTTCTTTCAGTATCATACAACTGAGGGGATGTTTCCCTGCATCAAATCACCCTTTCCGTCTTTGTTTCAGGTACAAATTCTGGTGTCTGCTGTGCAAACATGCATTCAGGCCATATGTTCTGTGAACATTTCAGTATAATTATCTCACTCACAGAGAATGGTTACGGTAGAGAGAAGATTCAAAATGAATAGGAGAAAGACTCAAAATTCTGCTTACAGACAGAATGTGGATGGGTTAAGTGGTTCCATATCCACCTGGGTCAGGGCCATCCCTGGGTGGAGCAGGGCCTGGGGCCACTTGGCCTGGGTGGGGGCCCCACCCCACGCTGGAGGGGGGAAGGGAGGCCCGGGTCGACCCTCCCCGTCCTTGGGAGCCCGGCAAGCCATGGCTCCCAGCAGCGGCACGGCCTCGGGTCCCCGGCCGGGGAGTGCGACCTGAGGCCACCGTGAGGGGCTGGACCCGAGTGAGGCCACGCTGCTGGCTGAGGCCCAGCCAGGACCGACCATGTGGGTGCTGCACACCACAGGCCACAGAACTTCACCCATCACTCCCGTAATAGACCCCTAACCTAAGACTGAGTTACTGAAGTCCTCGAATAATGTTTTAAAGATTTCAAGATACAGGGACCCTGTGCTGCAGAGAAAGGTGAAAAAACCTCAGAGTGTATGCCAATCTGCCCTGGGGGAAAATTCCTTCCCAACCCCAAATATGGTGATCAGCTAGATCTTGAGCATGTGGGCAAGATTCATCAGGCAGACACCAAGAAAGAATTTTCTAGTAACGGAGAACCAATCCCATCTAACATCCCGCCACAGGCCATTGGGCATATTTACCACCAGCAGTCAAAGACCAATCAACTGCCAAATTAGGCTTTCCCATCATACTGATTCTACACTGCTGAATTACATCAAAATTAGTACTTTGCAAGGAATTCCCCCTTTGTGCTCACCCTCACCCCAAGCTCCATTATCAGGGTTGATGGCAAAAGTATAAATATAGCAGAGAGTTGGTGGGGAGTAGGGATGGGAAAGGAGGCTAAAACTTATCAAAGATTCTTGCAGTTTCTTCCTTCCTGTGCTGAGTACCTATCCTCTTTGCTTAGATTAAAACCTCCAGATTCTGAAAGACGCCCACAACTCACACCTCGCCCGCTAGACTGAAAACCATTTGAAAACTATTCTGCACTGTGGTTTTTTTAAAGTCACATTATGATCCGAGTAAAATAGATATAAGGCAAAGTTATTTACATTTTTAAAAATTGCATTGATGGCTAACAGCAAAACAGTGTCACATGTTATTCAGTTATAAGACCTGAATGTATTGCAGGGATAACTATTTCTATCATAATAATGAACACATTTCCTAGCCTTCTGACATAAAAGTAATTTAACTTTGCAAAGTTACACTTAAATCCTACTAATTTTAAATGCTTTTGTGGATCTTCAAGAAAGGGAAGAAGGAGGATTCAGGGAACTACAGACCGGTCAACCTCACCTCAATCCCTGGAAAACTCATGCAGCAGGTCCCCAAAGAATCCATCCTGAAACACTTAGAGGAAAATAGAGTGAACAGGAACAGTCAGCATGGATTCACCACGGGCAAATCGTGCCTGACCAACCTGATTGCCTTCTATGATGAGACGACTGGATTTGTGGATGCGGGAATTGCCTTTGACATGATATACCTCAACTTTAGTAAGGCTTTTGATACAGTTTCTCACAACATTCTAATCAGCAAGTTAAGGAAGTATGGATTGGATGAGTGGACCGTAAGGTAGATAGAAAACTGTCTAGATCAACGGGCTCAGCAGATAGGAATTGATGGCTCAATGGGTGCGTCTACACTTGTAAATTAAGTCGACTTAACCTTGCTTAAGTTGACTTAATTTACTCTATGTCTACACTACACTTTCCTTAAGTTGACTTAAGCAAGCTGCTTAAGTCAACTTAAGGAAAATTAAGTCAACTTTACTAAACCTCATTTTAAGTCGCCTTTTGGCTTAAGTCGACTTTCTAAAGTCGACTTAAGCCAGTGTAGACCTGGAGTAGCCCTAAGTCGACTCTAAGTCGACTTAGGGCTCTCCAGGACTCCCCCACTGCCCTCCCTGCCAGGGGAGTGGCACAGGGAGCCTGGCATGCCCCCCCACAGGACAGGGCAGAGCCCTGCCTACCCTGCCCCTATGCCCTGCCAGGATCCCTGTCCCCCTTTGCCCCTTTGTACCAAGGTACAAAGGGGCAAAGGCTGAGCCCCCTTGCACTTGACAAAGGGTGCCCCCCTTGCCACTGTGGACCTGCCCAAGGTCCCTTAGCCCCTACAAGTCTACCTAGGCATCCAGTGTGGACACTCTAGGTCAACTTTGTAGGACCCCCCCCCAAGTCGACTTAAAATTTAGGTGTGGACATGCTAAGTCAACTTAACAAAGTCGACTTAAAGTTGACTTTGTTAAGTCGACTTAGCTAAGTCGACCTAAATTTACAAGTGTAGACATAGCCAATGTCTAGTTTGCAAACAGTAACGAGTGGAGTGCCCCAGTGGTTGGTCCTGAGGCCGGTTCTGTTCAAGATCTTCATTAGTGATCTGCATGATGGGATAGATTACATGCTTAGTAAATTTGTGGATGACATCATGCTGGGTGGAATGGTAGACACACTGGAGAGCAGGGGTAGGATTCAGGGAGACTTAGACAAATTGGAACACTGGGCCAAAAGAAATCTCATGAGGTTCAAAAAGGACAAGTGCAAAGTCCTGCACTTAGGACAGAAAAATCCCATGCACTGCTACAATCCAGAGACCAATCGGCTGAGTAGCAGCACTGTAGAAAAGGACCTAGGGGTTATGGTGGATGGGAAGCTGGATATAAGCCAACAGTGTGCCCTTGTTGCCAAAAAGGCCAATGGCATATTGGACTGCATCAGTAGGAGTGTTGCCAGAAGATCGAGGAATGTGATTATTCCCCTCTATTCGGCACCGGTGAGGCTGCATCTGGAATACTGTGTCTAGTTTTGGGCTCCCCACTACAGAAAGGATGTGGACAAATTAGAAAGAGTCCAGCAGAGGGCAACAAAAATGATTAGGGGGCTGGGGCACATGACTTACGAGGAGAGACTGAAGGAACTAGGCTTATTTAGTCTACAGAAGAGAAGACTGAGGGAGGATTTGATAGCAACCTTCAACTACTTGAAGGGGTGCTCCAAAGAGGAGGGAGCTAGGCTGTTCTCAGTAGTAACAGAGGACAGAACAAGGAGCAATGGTTTCAAGCTGCAGCTGGGGAGATTGATGTTGGATTTTAGGAAAAACTTTCTCACTAGGAGGATGGTGAAGCATTGGAATGGGTTACCTAGGGAGGTGGTGGAATCTCCATCTTTGGAGATATTTAAGGTCCGGTTAGACAAACCATTAGCTGGGATGATTTCGTGGGAGTGGTCTTGCTTTTAGCAGGGGGTTGGACTACATGACCTCACGTGGTCCCTTCCAGCCCTAAGATTCTATGATTCTATGCTTAGAGAATTCATTCCATGAAATCCATTCCAGGAATGATTGCAAAGTACCCAGAGATAGAGCATATTTTCATTTAAGGCTGTGTATTTCAGCATTATTTAATATTTTAATCAGAAGATTATTAAAAAGACTAACATATATTTTTGTGTACAGAATGATTTTAATTATTGGCTCCAAATTCAGCCAGCTACTTAAGCACATGCCAAATTTTAAGCACATCTAGCAGGCTCAATGAAGTCAAAAAAGCTGCTCACTTTCTTAATATTAAGCATATGCTGTACTACCTCCCTGAATCAGAGACATTATTTGTATTCTAGTCGCATTAGGTTGCTCCAGTCAAGGTCAGGGCTTTTTTGTAGTAGGCATTGTAAAAGTGTATATTAAAAGACAGTCACACTGCAGATGGTGTACAGTCTTAATAGACAAGACGAAGATGTGAGGGGGAACAGAGGCAAAGGGAAATGAAGTGACTTCCCCAGCTCTCACAGGTGAGTGTTAGAACTAGATCTCCTGACTCCATATTTGGTTTCATTTAAAAACTCTGGTGTCTGCTCTGCAAATAACATTCAGGCCATATATTGTGTTGAACACTTCAGTACGGTTGTCCCAGTCACTATCCAATGGGCTACTCTCCCATTGTTAAAGCATATATTATAACCAAATGGATCACCTCTGTATTTAGCTGCAGTTTATCTTTATCATACATATGATACATGTATTAGTAAACTTACTTTTCTGCTCAGTGTTGCCCTGTCCATAAATATATACAGTATTTATGCCCATAGGAGATTTGCCCACTGTTCTCCAAGTATTATTATTGTTAGTACGATACTTTATGAACACTAATAATTCAGACTGTGCCATTATAAAAAGGCAAGTCATAGCTTCATATGCCCAGCACCTATTTTTTGTTTTCAAAACTTCCCTTGCCTGTGATCTGCAAAACTCTGTATTAAACAAAATTACATGGAATAGTGTTTTGAACTATTACTGTAGTACATTTTTTGTTTTCAACTATTTGATTAAGTTAAAGATTATTTTGGGGTTTATTCTGATACTCTTATTTATACTGAAATATAAGCTCCATGAGACCACTCATGTGATCTTTAACATGAGGAAAGGTATAAAAAATGGTCTTTATGTGGGATATTGCAAATGAGAATAGACATTGATAGATGGGATGAAAGAGGAACAACCATTCTGTACACAGGTCAGTCCCAGACAGTTTTTAAATTGATATTAACTTCCAACATCTTGTTAGAGTTTGATCTGTCACAACAGATAATATATTATTTTTCTAATAATGCACTGGCCAGTTTACTGTTGTTTAACTTAAAAATACTACATCGGAGTCTAGAATAATAACTGACCAAATCTCAATTGGTAAATTGCGTTTTAAATGAGATTCTGTGTGACAGTCGTTGCCTGACCAGACCTAGGCTTTATTTGTGGGTTTTTTGCTCTTTGCCATGCTGCCTGAAATCAGGGAAAAGACTCTCTTTGATTGCATTAGACAGTGGATCAGTCTGAGAAAATTATAAAATGAAACACTAAATCCTAAAATAAATAATAACTTTTTGGTGGCATTTGAACGGAGATACGCAAATTACTTAAAATAACTTGCTTATCTTCATTCAAATACCCTACTCCTTATTGCGTCCACTGTTCTGAGTCGAAGGGAGGGGCCTCCCTTCGAACCAGTGCTACCTGGTTGCCAGGGTGATGCTGCAGGATCAAATTTCCTGATCAGCTGAGTGGCTCTACACAGACCCGAGCAACAGATCAGGAAGCTTGAACTGACTGCGGCAAATCTGCTGCCATCAGTGAAGACAAGCTCTAAGCAAGGTCATTCCTAGAGCCAAGCCATCAATAAGGAGAGCAAGTTCTGACCTTCACTTTACATGATGAATGTGGAGATGCTGACCTGTAAAATTCTCAGTGCTCAATATAGCCTTACAAAAGATCTAGACCTTAGTTACAGACACTTTCTTCCTGAACCATTATGTTGGTTTGTGATAGAACTATGTAAGACACACTGAAGGCCATATAGTGTGAGTTTGAATAAGTTCTATAGTTTGAATAATGGGCCCTTTTTTAATGAGAATCTGGGGATTTAATTTCAGGGGCAGTATCTATGTCGGTGGTCAAACACCAGAAAATCAGGTGCTTGAGGTAATTCACTAACAAGGATCACTATGGCCTGAATCGCAACAGTGGCAAGAAATGCCCTCTTCTCCCCTTGACTTTATCTGATCCCCATTACCCTTCTTCCTACCTTTGCTGAAATCCATTTGGACGTCTGAGAATTTTTGACAGAATATCTGATATTGAATATCCAGGCTTTAGTAAGGATTATGGAAGCGGGTGAAACAGCAATGGTACAGTGGAATAAGTGATACAGAGGAACAGAGCCTCAGCTGACATAAATGGTTATTCTGTAGCTATGACCATTTATATTTGCAGAAGAGCTGTTCCCCAGTGACTACATGAGATTTCGGCTTGGATGTTGGCTTGATAAAGCAACTGCAACCTACAATTCAGATGCAGTCTTTACTGCTGACACCCAACCCTTTGCCATCTTGAGGTGAGATTGTTGCAAAACTATCACCTTGTGACCGCTGGGTCAGTTTTGGCAAAACTGAAATAAGATAAAAAGTCCTCAAAATTTTGAGGCATGTAAATGGTTTTGCAGCCTAAGCCTAATTCTGGTAGTTGCCATATATATTATCTCTAAAAACTATAGGAAGTAGCAGGAATGTTGAGCACGAGTTGCTCCCCCATCAATGCTTCCTTAGATGGTGTGGTCCTTACATTTATGTATGCATAATGCAACCCCTTATTCCAGCACAGAAAATTCATGCTTCAGGGGGGAACCCTCTTGATTCTGTCCAGAGAATGAATATATATTAAGTGTTGCCTTATCAGCATACATAGAGTGGCCCCATTTTAAAAATTTCATATATTTTGAAAGTTTCTATTGATCTGAGGAAGACATCCCCTATCACTCAAAAAGGGAGGACACCTCTGGATATTCTAATCTCTCTCAAGAGAGAAGAAACTCTTTAATTATTTGATATAATCTTTGATCTCACAGTACCATAACCCTACACTTTTACCTGTACATTTTGACCTGTACATTGTTCTGAGCATGAAACAAGCACAGATAGATCAGAAAGTAGAATTTTGTTCTCAGTGTACTCATACCAGTTGTCCAAAAGGAAAACTTTTAGAAAGCATAATTTTAGAAGGGTTGGCTGGGATTTACTGTATAATAAAATTTATTATCGGATATTTCTTCTAGATAATGACTACATCTTGCCCTTGCCCAGGGACAGGCTCGGTGATGTAATAGAATTTTTCCATCTCTCACCGCAATGTTCTTATGAGTCATGATAGCTTTTCTCTCAGGGGCAGAATTATTAGCCACTTCCTGTTGACCTGCAGTGCCATGGAATGAGGTTGCATTATTTTCTCTGCTGATAACCTTCTGTAATGTCAGTGCATTTCCACGATGTATAGTGTGTTAATTACACAAAACAGCAGCAAAATAGTTACTAACCAACATTTTCAGGGATCTTAACAAGCAATGGGTTTGCAGATTTCTAAGGATTGTTCAAGGCAGAACTGAACCGAACACAACTAGCCAAGAGTGTGGACATCGCCAATGTGAAAGTGCCAGTCTATCCCACAATGAGTTTTCAAACAAGTCCTGTGATATGTAAAAGAAAATAATTAGATTCTATCCCATCTGCTGCTTGGCCAATTAATCAGAGACTGCTTGACAAGTCATTAAAAGTTGATCCTGTAACATGGAAAAGAAAAAAAAAAATCAGATTCTGTCATTGTGCCAAATCAATCAGAGCTTGCATGCTGGATCCTGAAATACACACATCTCTGCATAAACAAAAGGAATAAAACTCATTGCTTGTGCAATGAGTTAGTCCATTGGCCCAAGCTGATAGAAACAGGTAAATATGTCACAAATGTAATTCGTTATGTTAAGTGACAGCAGACGAGGTTGAAATCAGATGCTACGTCAATCACAACCAGTAACACGCTTTACAGTATCTGTAACACTTTTCTTATTTATCTACTGACAAGACAGTATATTGTGACAACCTTTTCTTATAGAGCAAAGGTTTCAAGATCAAGCCTATGTAAGTAAACGTGCTGTTTCCACAGGAACAAGTCTAAATATTTCATCTACATTGCAAACTTTTTAAAAGAAAAATGACCAGCTTTACTGGGGGCCCCATCTTCTTCCCTACTCCTTTTATGAATGAGCACAGAAGAGGGCAATATTTTGCCATTAATGTATTAGAAACATGTTACTTATAACTTTAAAGCAATGCTAGTATTAAGAAATCAAGAATTTCCAGAAGTTTAGATTGAATGTTTAGTCTGACCAAATGATTTCTCTATATATTACTGAATGATATTTGTCAGATAATAAATAAAAATTAATTAAAAACAAATGTCTTACACAAAATTGAGTCATCTCAAATTCTGTTCCATTCCCAGCTAGAAGGCAACTTGACAGTTTTAGGAGACAGTTGTTAAGTTGGTCCTCAACCAGATGGATGTGCAAAATTCATCCACGTGTAATTTTTAGAGCTATTATTAATATGCTTTTCTTCAAAATGGACTTGCTTTGTTGACCTCAATGAGACCTGATTAAAATTGGCTCAGGAGTTTCAATCCTATGCCTGTTTAAATTTCACAACATATAGCTTCATCTTGGATATTACCAAAAGCATTGCACTAAAATATGGTAATAAAAATGCCACTTAATTTGTTTATGAGTGATACTACCTAAAGCTGCGTCTACACGTGTAAATTAAGTCGACTTAAGCTTGCTTAAGTTGACTTAATTTATCCTGCGTCTACACTACAGTTTCCTTAAGTCGACTTAAGCAAGTTGCTTAAGTCGACTTAAGGAAAATAAAGTTGACTTAATGAAAATTAAGTTAACTTTATTAAACCATGTTTTACTTTGACTTAAGGCCTAAGTCGACTCCGTAGAGTCGACTTAAGTCAGTGTAGATGTGGGATAGCCCTAAGTCAACTTAGGGCTACCTCAGGACTGCACCAATGCCCTCCCTGCCAGGGGGGGTGGCACAGGGGGAGCCTGACATATCCCCCCACAGGGCAGGGCTCTGCCCTGCCCACCCTGCCTCTATGCCCTGCCAGGGTCCCTGTCTGCCTTTGCTCCATTGTACCTATATATAATAGGGCAAAGTCCGAGGCCCCTGGCACTGGGCAAGGGGTGCCCCCCTTGTCCCCGTGGACCTGTCCTAGGTCCCCCTAGCCCCTAGAAGTTGACCTAAGCGTCCAGTGTGGACACTCTAGGTCAACTTTGTAAGTTCCCCCCAAAGTCGACTTAAAAATTTAGTGTAGACTCACTAAGTCGACTTAACTAAGTCGACTTAAATTTCCAAGTGTAGACATAACCTAATAGTGGGATTTTTTCCCATGAAAGCTCATGTGATAAATAAATTTGTTAGTCTTTAGAAGAGCCACAGGACTCCTTGTTTGTTTTGCTGAACTAGACTAACACGGCTACCCATTTGGAACTACCTAATTGTAATATTTATACCTTTAAAACTATTTTTTTTAAATGGCTTTATCCACCATGGAACCTAAAAACCAAAAAAGGTCCATGATCCTGCAACTACCTTAAACATGCTTATCTTTGCACCCATAAGTAGTACCATTGCATTCCTCTAGTGGGAATATTCCCAAGTCCTAAATTAAGTACCTCTGTTAATGTCTGCAGCATCAGCGCATATGTTTAAAGGTTCTAATATTAGTCATGTTTAATTTGCTGAAATGATGCATTTCTACTTGAATTTACAAGAACAAATTGTGCTTAGTTCACTCTTGAATAATTAAAACTGAAGCAGTTTGGCTCAAAATTTTAGAAAAAACATTTAGCTTTCACATGAATCCAAACATAGAAAATTCCAGGCTAAAAAGGTTTTTTTTCCCCCCTGCTCAGAAAGTTATGAACAATTGAAAAGTGTTGGAATCAATTCATGCATTCAATAGTTTAGAGAAAAATCCTTTTTGCCTCTGTGTTACAAAAAGCCTGTTGCTCCTCCTGCATAAATTAACACATACACTAGAAAAATACCATTCTTTCCAAACCATGTACCATACACACTGTTGCTTGTTGCGTTGATGTTTTCAGTTTCAAACTTGTAAGTCTATTAAAGGTTTAGTATATTAAGAACCAGAAGTTAAGATTACTTTTAATGTGATTTGATTCACAATATAGTTAACTATTAATGCAATCATATGTGTAATTTATTCAGATGCAATATAAAGAGGGTCGAATGATTAGACAAGCACCTGGCTGGTATTTGACTGGCTTGGGTGTTTTGGGGGAGTGTTTTTTTGTTGTTGTTGTTTGTCTCTTTTGTTTTATTTTGTTTGTTTTTGTTTTTCTTCCGGGAAGTTTTTTTGGGGATTTTAATGTGACTCTAAAGATTTCCGTTATTATCAAATACACAAAAGTATCTAATGTTAAATGTTTCTGTGTCCGGCTAAAGATGCTGCAGGGTTCCTGCTTCCGTAGCTTAACTGATAACAGATCAAAATTGTTGCAAATACACCAACTGTCTGCTCATCACCATGCAAGTGCATTACATGTATGTGTGAGAGAGGGTTTGAGTCACTATGGCTATGTCTACACTTGTTAATTTAGGTTGACTTAGCTAAATTGATTTAACAAACTCGACTTTAAGTTGACTTTGTTAAGTCGACTTAGCATGTCCACACTTAAATTTTAAGTCGACTTAGAGGGGACCCTACAAAATCGACCTAGAGTGTCCACACTGGATGCCTAGGTTGACTTCTAGGGGCTAGGTGGACCTGGGACAGGTCCACGGTTGCAGGGGAGGCACCCCTTGCAAGTGCCAGGGGGCTCAGCCTTTGCCCCATTGTACCTTGTGGGGGGGCACACCAGTCTGTGGCTAAGCCAGCCACCCTGGCAGGGAGGGCAGTGGGGAAGCCCTGGAGCCCCCTAAGTTGACTTAAAGTCGACTTAGGGCTTCTCCACATCTACACTGGCTTAAATCGACTTTCTAAAGTCAACTTAAGCAGCAAGTCGACTTAAAAGGAGGATTTACAAAGTTGACTTAATTTTTCCTTAAGTCGACTTAAGCAGCTGAACCCTCACTGAAATCTATTGAAAAACAACAGAGTCTACTCCATGATTTTTCCAGGGATTGAGGTGAGGCTGACTGGTCTGTAATTCCCCAGATCCTCCTTCTTCCCTTTTTTTAAAGATGAGCATTATGTTTGCTTTTTTTCCAATTGTCTGGGTCCTCCCCTGATCGCCATAAGTTTTCAAAGCTAATGTCCAATGGCTCTTCAATCACTCCAACTCCCTCAGATGCATTGCACCCATTCCCATGGACTTGTGCATGTCTGGCTTTTCTAAATAGTCCTGAACCTGCTCTTTCACCACTGAGGGATGCTCACCTCCTCCCCAACCTATGCTGCCCAGTGCAGTAGTCTGGGAGCTGACCTTGTCTGTGAAGACAGAGTACTTCAGCTTGTTCTACATCATCTGTCACTAAGTTGCCTCCCCCATTCAATAAGAGAGGGATCACATTTTCCGGGACCTTCTTATTGCTGACATACCTGTCAAAATCCTTTTTGTTACCCTTCACATCCCTTGCTAACTACAACTCCAATTGTCAGCCTTCCCAATTTCTCTCTTGCATGCTACAGCAATATTTTTATATTCCTCCCTACTCATCTGTCCAAGTTTCCTCTTCTTGTAAGCTTCCTTTTCGTGTTTAAGCTTACCGAAGATTTCCCTGTCAAACCAAGCTGGTCATCTGCCATATTTGCTATTCATTCTGCACATCAAGATGGTTTGTTGTGCCTTGTGTAATGTCCTTTTTTTAATCAGGATCCTGAACGTAATCATCTCATGATCTCTGCTGCTCAGATTACAACCCACTTCTACTTCTCTGACCAATTCTTCCCGGTTTCTGAGCAGCCGGTCAAGAGGTTACCTGGATAGTTAACTTAAAAATAAGTTACCTGGAAAGCTTTGGGATAGTCATTGATGTGGGGAATTTCCCAATATTTTACTGACACAATATAAAAAAAGCAAAGATACATGCACCCAATGGACTCAAAATCTGATTGTTCTACTTTTTTTTTTTAACTTTGGCCTCTCATTCTGGTGAGTAATTGAAATTTTAGTTTTAGTCTGGGCTGGAGGAGGGCTCTGAAGTTTGGGCCAGGACTTGTCTCTGGCCCCTTGCTAAAATATCACTCTTTGGGATGCTGAAAAGTCAGAACAAGCAGATTGCTTAGAGACAGCTGATTCTCCAGTTGTCATTCCCACCAGAACACAATGAGACCGCAGCGGAAGCTGCTGCTCTTCCAACACTGAGCTCCAGCCCAGACCTGAGCTTTCAAAAACAACATGTTCTGACATGATTGCTCAATCAACTGGTTGCAACCCAAAGATCTGACTTCTTCCATGAAACAGCACCAGCTGTTGCTAACAAGTTTCAGATGCTGGGCTTACAGCAAAGCAAGAGACGGTCTGTGATTTGGAAGTCACAGGTCATTGTCTACACTACAATATTATGTCAACTTAATTTATGTTGGCATACAGCCAGTACAGTTATTAAATCACTTGTGTGTGTGCACACTCGGCTTCTCCTGTCAACGGTGCACATCCTCACCCGGTGTCCTTGTATTGTCAGCCTGAAGCGTTGTGGGATGACTCCTGAAAGCCAGTAACAATTGGCCTAATTACATTAACAGTGACTCTGGGAGCTGGTGTTACTAAATTGGCATACAGGGGCACTTACGGAAGTGGGAGTTAAATTTAAGCAAAGACAGTTCCACAATGAGGGCACCAGGAGGCAATTTGTGTTGGTCTAACAGTGTAGCGTTGACCAGGCCATAGTTGGCGATCACTGGTAGCATAGCAGGTTTGACTAAAGAAAATTTAAATTCTCAAAGCCAATGTTAGCCTTATGCAGGTGCCTACGGTCCGACGTAGTACTCTAATATGTCCTTATCAAGGCTTTTCAGGATGCCTGACTACACTTCAGATAAACCAAAAAAGAGATGAGCACCCCAAAGAATCCCCCCCACCACGTTCACTGGATAGTGGGAGTTTGATGGGGCCCAGTGTGAATGATAGTTATGTGTAAAATGATTAATGCATCTCAATGTCCTCTCTCATCATGCCACATAGATACTGAACGGCTATGCCAGTCTTAGCCATGTCCCCAACCTGACGGACACAATGCTGTGGGTGATAATTGATGTCAGTGCTGTCCATTTATTGAACAAGCTCCTGTACTGTCCTATACATTGCATTGCTGATGGCCAAACCGACAGAAGCTTGCACTGGACAAAGGGAGATGGATCACTTGATAAATTGTCTTGTTTTGTTCATTCTCTCTGAAGCATCTAGCACTGGTTGCTGTTGGAAGACAGGCTACTGGGCCAGAAGGGCCATTGATCTGACTCAGTATGGGCATTCTTATGTTCTGAGACACCTAGATTCCCTCTTTCCTGTAGGCAGACACTGAATTAATTGTTAAGTCCTATGCATTTTTAAATATGAGCTATTTAGATTACTGATCATGTATAATTTGGATTGTGGTGACAGCCAGAGGCCACAGGCAGAATCAGGCTAACATAGAGGAAGACACAAAATCTACCCTGAAAAGCTTTCCCTCTAAGCAGACAAATGGTGATTTAGAATGAGTTATGAAAATGTTTCCTTCTGATGATCCTGTATGCAAGAAAGCTATGGAAGGCAGTATATCGCAGTGGATATAGCATTGAGAACAGAAGATCAGGACTCCGTTCCTGGCTTTGCCACTGACCAGCTGGGTGACCTTGGGCAAGCCTCTCTGTGCCTCAACGTCCCCATCTATAAAAGGGAGATATAAATACTTTATGAAGTGCTTTGAGATCTATCGATGATATGTGCTACATGACTCGGAGTGTTAGGGATTGTTATTCAGTTCTGTGACTATAATATTTATTTCCTAGATACCTTATGACCTTGTTGAACTGAAAACAAAGAGTCTGTGCACCTCAGTTTCCATTTACCAATGGAAGGTATCAACTGCCTCGTAATAACTAAGTAAAATCCAGCTCTCAGTGCTGTTTTATAATCAAACGTAAAAACTTCAAATCTCAAGCTATGATCATTGCAGGTTATGCTTTTTCTCTCTCCCTGGACAGCACTGCTCAGCTGACCAAATCAGTAATGGTTTTTATTTCCCTTGAAACCTCTGATATTGTAATTGGAGGCAGGATACTAGACTTTGATGGACATATGGTTTGATTCTTCATGACATATCCAATGCTCCTGTTATAATTGGTTCAGATCCTCAGCAGTTACTGCCCAACAAGTGAGATTTGAAAGAATCCAGCTACCAGAAATCTTGCTTGCTTCGGTAGCAAATAGAAAAGGCCATCTCGGCAGTTATTCTGTAGAGAGACTCCTTGTACCTAGTAGTTTGCAAGGCTATGTCTACACTAGAAAAGTGAAGTTGACTTTATTAAGTCGACTTAATAAGGTCGAATTAAAGTCGACTTAAAGTGGACCTTATTAAGTCGACTTAGAAAAGTCGACTTCACTTTTCTAGTGTGGACATAGCCCCTTTTCAACCTTATTAAGTCAACTTAACACTTAACACTGGCTTAAGTTGACGTAATAAGGTCGACTTAAGCATTAGGTCGACCTAAATCGAGGTGTTATTAAGTCGATTTAACTTTTCCTTAAGTCGACTTAAGGAAAGCCCGGTGTGGGCGCGGAGTAGTTTAAATCAATTTAAGCCTCCTTAAATCGACTTAATTTGTAAGTGTAGATGCACCCCAAGAGACAATGAATGAGCAGCAACACTACCATGTTCCATCCACCATTATTGAATTTCATGGGCACTTTGGCCCAGAGCCTAAAAGCTGTTGAGACATCTATCTCCCAGGTCCCCAAATACCTTTGAGGAACTGAGTCTTATGGTCTGATCCTGCTTCATTCAAGTCAATAGGAGCAATTCAATGGAAACAGAATGCCCTTATAACTTCACCTCTTTTACACCCCAATAGGAATTACAAACTCAGATATAGATTACAGAGGGTGAAGCAGCCTCACCAGTATGTTACCTGCCATCTTGCCTGAATTCTGATTTTAGAAAATGCTGAAATATTTGTCTAATGGGAAAAAAAACATTGTCAGTTATAATAAAATCACTAAAATAAGGGAAATTTTATGTAACCTTTAGCTGTAAAATTCTTTCCAACCTGCCTCACAAATACAGTTCTGATTTACCAAAGCACTTAGCCATGTGTTTAATTTTATGCATATGCTTAGGTCCCAATGCCTTGCTGAATAAGGGCCATTGTGAAGGTCAGAACCAGATCCGTGTTATGTAATTTGCTGTGCGTAGTTTACAGATAATGCCTTGGCCCCGATACTCTGTTAAGATGAATGCTGGGCCCCAGATACTTTCATAATCATTCATAATTCATAACCTTTAAAGCTGCAGCTCACTCAAATGCATTGATGAAAAGGAAAGTTTATTGATAAGTTAATATTGGTAGGTTTTTTCCAAGTAAAAGATAAAGCTCTTTTCTCCCCACAGTCCGCCCCCATGTTAGATTAGTAAACTGAGTGAGCAAAATTCATTTTCTTTTCACATGCACAAAGGTAAAATCCTCCTGAGCAGCCTCATTCCTTCACTTTTTGGTCCTTGATTGCTCTAAACAGAGTATGCAGACTGCTTCCTGTCAGGGGTGTAGCTATGGGTGGGATGGGTGAGCACATGCCCACCCAGTTGGCCAGCAGACCCACGCAGCTCCACCAACTGCAGTGTCTGGCAGCGGCGCAAGCTTCTAGGCAACTGGACCATCATCAGGAATCTTCCAGTCATATGACTGGAAGCAGGACTGGCTGGGCCCACCCTGGAGGGGCAGGGGCCCGGCCAGGAAATGGGAGCTGGCTATGCCCCTGCTTCCTGTACTGTGTTTCATTTTTAAATTTCATTTTAATCAAAAAGTACTTTCAAAGTTTGCCACAAAAAAATGGGAGCCAGGGATTCCCATCTCAGTTCTACCAATGACTCAATAAGGGCTTGTCTACACAGTGTGTTAGTCCACACCAACAGGGGATAAATGCTACTGTGCACTGGTGTGTCATATACTGGCCCATACTGGTGCACCCACTAAATCGGTGGTGCCAAACATGTGGCCTGTGGGCCATTTGCCGCCCACTATCTGCTCTGCTGCGGCCTGCGATGCTTGTAGCAGCCTGGGATTTTCCCCACATAAATCAGTTAAGAATGAGTTATATTTCATCATATTAAATGAAAGATACATAAAGATTTACCCAACTTCATTAGAGTAACTGTTTTTTTCCCCAGACCAATGGTCAAAAGACTACAGACCACGTATACAAGTTGGTGTGAGGTTTATTTTTTCTTATATCATTTTGTGGCCCACCAGACTAATTTGCTGACAGAAATGGCCCACAAGGCTAAATGACTTTGACACCCCTACACTAAATATTCCAAGAGTGCTACATTAATGGACACTAGGAAACTTTTAGTGTACTCCAGAAAGGTCAATATGGGTCAGTTAGATCATGACATGCTAGTGCTCATTAGAATGTACACATCTCTGATGTAAACTAATCACACCTCTCAAAATGGTAACAGCTCTCTGGCTATGTCTACACTTGTTAATTTAAGTCAACTTAGCATGTCCACACTCAAAAATTAAGTCGACTTAGAGGGGATCCTACAAAATCGACCTAGAGTATCCACACTGGACACCTAAGTCGACTTGTAGGGGCTAGGTGGACTGGGACAGGTCCATGGTGGCAGGGGGGGCACCCCTTGCCAAGTGCCAGGGGGCTCAGCATTTGCCTCATTGTACCTGGGTACAATGGGGGCTGAGCCTGACAGGGACACTGGCAGGGCATAGGAACAGGGTGGGCAGGGCTCTGTCCTGCCCTGTGGGTGGGGGGCATGCTAGGCTCTGCCTCTGCCAGCCACCCTGGCAGGGAGGGCAGTGGGGAAGCCCTGAAGTCCTTTAAGTCAATTTAAAGTCGACTTAGGGCTACTCTGTGTCCACACTGGCTAAGTCGACTTAATAAAGTCAATTTAGCCAGTAAAGTTGACTTAAAACGAGGTTTAGTAAAGTTGACTTTATTTTTCCTTAAATCGACTTAAGCTGCTGCTTAAATAGACTTAAGGAAAATGTAGCGTGGACGCAGATTAAATAAAATTGACTTAAGCTTAAATCAACTTAATTAGTAAATGTAGATGCACCCTCTGGGAGTGTTACAGCTTGAGTGATATTGCCTAATCGGTCCCACAATCTTAATTCTTGGAGGGAACTGAGATCACCACCCCCCATACAATTACATATAATCTCTGGCCCACAAAGATACATGAACGTAAATAAGGTCTTTGAAAGATACTGCAGGAAATTGATATATTTGTCATTACAAAGTTTCCACTCCTTTCTTTCCCTTTTTTGTTTTTTCCCCTTGTGAAACGGGGAAGGTGGAAAAAGAAGGCGTAAGAGAAAACAAAGAACAAAACCTGAAAGGTTTTCATTTCATTTTAGTTTTTTTAAAAAGCCAATGAACAGCTATATTTTTTTCTGATTTAATCCCCCCCCACCCCCTTTGGAATATGAACATATTCATTTTGGACAAAAAGTCATTTATTGTCAAAATAAGGTTTGGCTGAAAATATTTTGAGAAGCGCTATCTCCGTATACATAATTCATAATGGCTTGCAAAGTCAGTGAATTCAGACTTTTGTGGGAAAGAAACTGCTTTACTCTCTTAGGAGACAGAGATCAACAGTTTGTTTGGCATCTGTACTTGTAGACGTACATGCAGTAAGAAAGGGTGGGTGGCTTTGTGGTTACTCTGAGTGAAAAAAGTAAATTCTAAGAAACAAGAGGGACCTGCTAGTACTCATCTGGAAAAAGGTGGGTTATTTTTAGACCTATGGAGCATGCTGTGTTAACAAGAAGATTTATGACATATACACTGTGTTTTAATATCAAATGTCAAGTTTTTATACCACATTTTTTCAGACTGTCTTTTTACACAAGTAAAAATAGTAATTTTCTTCTAAGTAAAGGAGTCATTGACATTATTTTAAGTCTGTTGGTAGTGGTAATATAATGTACTATGTATGATCAAAATTAAAATTATTTTGATCGGCTAAATTTTAATGAGAAGTGCAGGAAATACTGAATTGGTAAATCAAGGGTAGGTTTAGCATAGGCTGTGATAAGGCATCCTTTCTCTTATTGCCCACTCCTAACCGAGAGAAACCACTTCTAGAGGAGTAAAGGACAGCGTTGTGCTATTCAGTCTCCATGTTCACGCATTATCTATCCTTTAGAATCTAGGTGAGATGGTCAATAAAGCTACCTGATGTAGTGGCAGCTTGACGTATGTCATCAAATACAATTCAGTAGAAACCAGGTTGGGAACACAACTCAGTACACATAGTCCAGCAAATGCCTATGAGATGAGCATGACATCTGGCCACTATCTACATGGGTGTAGATCCTGCAATCGGATTTAATGCTAATTTCTGAGCCTGAATAATCTAGTCTTCCATATAATAATAAAAACAGAGCTAAACTATTGACAGCACCTGGTTTAGTTTGAGGTAATAAAACAGGAAATTTGTGACATTACTTTCATTACTTTCCTAAACCCTCACCACAAAATGACAATGTTTCCACTGATACTTGGTACATAATCTCATTAGGCATCCAGGGTTCAATATACACAGCACAAACTCTTGATTCACGTAAGCCACAGAATGCTGCTTTTGCTGAATATGCCTTAATCTTGAAAGAGAAGCAAGTAAGGAGAAAAGACTGCGTATGAAAGAAGAACAATTCTGAATAGCTGAATTTAGGAAAAACAAAGGATCCCCATATGAGAGTGGGGGAGAGACACAGAAGTTATATTTGGTCCCCATACATGAATGCTATGTACTTTTTAGAGAGAAGGATAGTGGTTTGGTTGACACATTGAATTGGAATGCAGGTGATTAAACTGTATCGCTTATAGCCACAGAAAATGTAAGTGAATGGATTTCAAGGCCTCTCTGAAGGCTACATTAATGGAAAACTGATAACCAGTTCCATCACCCTACATCAACTTGTCTTCAGATGTTGATGGCTGGGAGAGTGCTAAGAGATGTAGCGCATTGGGCTTAGAATAGGATCACACAGAACAGGTTTGAACAAGGCAGCAGAAAATAGTACTTGTTAGGACTAGCTGTTCTTGCCCCGACAAGCTATTGAGTTTCTATGTCACCAGGACTGGATCCTTAGTCTTTGACCCAGGGGCTAATCCACTCCTTTGAAGGACATCCCACCCAGAGGCATATTTTAAAGACAGAGTCCATTCTAATCAGTGTAAAAACATGACCTACGTCTTTTAGCATACATACCACATATGTTACTGTCCCTTGCAAGGCCTGGGGCACTCAAGAGGTTAAAATAAGAAACATATTTACTTAACGGATACTTAATGGGCAGTCAAACCCTAAGAGAAGCTCATACAATTAAAGAAGCTCCTGACATATTTTCCACTCCCCTGTTCCTCCTGCCATTGTGGGGGTGTTAGTGGAACACTGTCTACAGGAAAAAAGACTGCTGTCTACATATAATTAAATCTGGTGATCTCTTAAGTGATGGTGGGAGAAAATGCTCTGTCTTGGTGATGAGGAACATGTAGGAAAATAAAGCAAATGCGGCCAAAGAAGAGAAACAAAAATCAACAGCTAGGAGCACCAAGGCATGGTCTGAAAAGTCTGAATGCACCACGAGGCCCAAGAAAGCATAGATTTATGAACAGTGATAGAGGTCCAAAGCCTGCCTGATATATTCACATGAGTCACTGACAGTTCCCATGAATCAAGCGAGCTGAACAGGCCACACATGTAGCTCTCACAGGCTATGCAATCAATGTTCTATGTCTACATATGAAAGCATATCTGCTTACCCCAAAAAGTATCTGCATTAATGCAATGTCTTTGAATTGAGTTCATTTGTTGCTGTTACCTCTAATGATGGGTTAGGCTAGTGGTTCTAAAACTTATTTGAAATTGACTTATTTGATTGTACCTCCTATTTTGTGTCTGTAATAGTTTACATCTCCTCCTCTCGCCAAACAAGTACATATACTAATAAAATATATAATCAACTTGCAACAGTCACTAAATATTAAAAACAGTAAGGGTGCATCTACACTTACAAGTTAGGTTGACTTAAGCAGGCTTAAGTCGACCTAAACTACTCCACGTCCACTCTGGGCTTTCCTTAAGTCGACTTAAGGAAAAGTTAAGTCGACCT